>CAUHTR010004082.1:0-40002 GCA_959609185.1 Schmidtea polychroa | reverse complement strand
TAAAAATTTACTTTATTGACTAAATAAACATAAATGAAAATCTGGCCCGGTGGTTTACTAATTTTGTAATTTAATTCAAAGATTCTGCTAAAAAATTCTTTATAAAGGTTTCAAAAAATGGAAATCTTTTACCAAAAATTACTTTTTGGATAAATAATGAAAATTTTCAAATTAAAATTTCTTAATAAATTATTTGAAAAATATTTGGAAATATTTTAATACATTTTAATGGTACACGTATCATTTTTATTTTCCCATATCACATTCAAAATATTAGGAATTACGCTTTAAATTTGCCGTTTCGGTTTTTGGCAAAAATGTATAACGTAAGAAAAAGAGTACAAAATGTTTCAAAATCAACAAAAATAATTGAAAAACAATTTCAGTGTTTTTTATGAATTAATTCTCGCCCTCCAATCAAGATCACACCGAAAGTTATATTTTTTTAAATAAAGATTTTCGTTTCTTTAATTAGTTTTATATATTTCTGTTTATTTTCTTATAACAAATCCTATTATGATAATAAATTTTATTTAATGCTTATCATTTTTCTTATTCTATAATCTGGGTCTAGTGTTGTCTTGCCCAAAGCATGAAGACCAAAAATAATTGAAATCCTTATTAGTATTATTAATAATAACAAAACAAATCCGTTATAATTAATAATTATATTTTGTCTGTCCTTATTATGTATTATATTTTTGAATTATGAATGACTTCGTAATATTATATATTATTTACTTTTATTGTTAAAAATAATATTCATCCTTTTTTAAATTTAAATAATAAAAGAAAATAAAAATTTAAATTTTGAAATGTGAGTACAATAAAATGTAAGTATAATAAAAAATTTAAAAACTAATCATATTCGTCTTATTTTTGGAAGTTAAAGTTTACAAGATGTTTTGGGATAGCAAGGGATAGCAATGTTTTGGTTTTTGTGATAACGTAATTGGTGAAAATTAATTCTTTATGGTTTTAAATCATGTTTCATTTCCAACAGTGGAAACCAGAAATGTTCATAGAAAAATTCTAAAATAAAATGATGCTTCGTGAAAATTTGAATTGAGAACATTTTCTGACAATAGATTTGTTGAAGATACTTTTTTTATTTTATACACAAATTAAATCATTATTTATTATTTTTTCAATGAAATAATAATAACAGAAGATCTGTTGGAATTTAAAAGCCTACAAATGAAAAATGATTTTCCCAGTGAAGATTTCAATTTATCTTTTCCGAATGAAAATAATAAATTATTATAATAATTAACTCATTAATTTACATTATCTAATTGCTGAATTTAAATAAAAAAATAAAAAATACCAATTATGAAATTTTATGTTGAAAAATCGTTGTATGTTCTTATACTAAGTTGTTTATGCAAATATTTATATATTTAAACAAAAAATGATTATTAAGTTTAAAGAGAAATTATATCTCAACTAAATCTAAGAGCTGAATTTACTTAAGGGAAGGTTTGATTGAATTGATAATATAGTTATAAAAATGAATTTTGTGAATGAATAATTTTCTTCTGTTATAATAATAATAATATAAGCCTTTTACTGCAGAGTTTATATTTAATTTTATTCAATATATACTTATATTATCAATTAATTGTTTATCATTTAGTTAATGCTGCTACCAGGTAATCATCACTTTATATTATTATTATTATTATTATTATTATTATTATTATTATTATTATTATTATTATTATTATTATTATTATTATTATTATTATTATTATTATTATTATTATTATTATTATTATTATTATTATTTTTATTATTATTATTATTATTATTATTATTATTATTATTATTATTATTATTGTTATTTTAGCGAAAAACTTTAGCGAAAATAACTCTTTTTACTAGATACATTTTAAAACTGGATTTTTCTCAATTCTTTTTAACCTTCCCTCAAATTTTCTTTCGATATTGATTTAATTATTCAATTTAATTAAAACAACAATACTGAATATATTTGCCAAAAATAAACCTAACAATTTTTATGATCTAGTTATAAATCAAGTCACTATCGCTATTTCCTATAAAATAGCTAATAAAATTTGTTTTCCATGACAGGATGACGTATTTTCATAAATCAACGGGCCCGCAACCTCACGGAATCTGATTACTGCGCAAATTAATTATTAAATTATTAAAACGAAAAAAACAACAACGTAGAAACTTTATTTTAATATAATTTTTTTTCATTTGTTACATTTGTTCGGTTAGAAATGAATTTTGTCTATAAATTGGATATAGAACCGGCTGTCGTTTAGTTTCGGTTGTTGTTGTTTTTTTATTCAATTTAAATATTCCATATCGGTAAATGAATGTGTAAATAAATTTTTGTTTCATTGTACCGAAAAATTCTAACAACCAATAGTTTCATGAGAACTGAAATAAATTTTCCATAAAATTCAATTCAATTTAAACAAAGATAAAAATTTTTTTTTCAAAAATAAAGTCCACGAAATAAACTCTAAAATAGCGAAAACGATTTCGAGGGGAAAAATCGATAGTCTGTGTTTAAATTGAACTCGATAGAAAATTATATTCAAAATATCACCATTAATTTAAGTTGACATTTTTTCAGTGTTTTCTGACACTTCAAGAGATAATTTCTGGGAAAGAATTGCTAGATAAAATTTATCGAAACGATTCTCACTTTAGAGTAATTGTTGCTTTCTTTCTGATATTCGATTCTTGATTTTTGGGAATATTAGAAAAAAGATTATGGTTAGATTCTATATATTAAACTTTTGCGTTTTTGATACTTTTCAAAATGAAATGTATTTTTAAGTAAAACAATATTCTAATGGCAGACCAGTCTTGAGCATATTTGGTAGAATCGCAAATCAACTTGAAATGCCACTATTGATTAGAATTATGATTACTACGATTTGGTGACCAGTGGTAGGAAAAATAAATTAAACACACAAACATAATACTTAGAAAAATCCATCTAAACTTTAAATATCTTTCATTATTACATGGAATAACGTCATTTAAAATTTTTTTATTACAAATAAAAAATAAACATAAATAATTTCAAATGCTCTCCTGAATTCTATGAGTTGTCGATAAAATAAAGAGATAATATCATACATTTTAGACTCTACTATTATTTTTCAAAAGATTTCCTAAAGATTCAATTCGATTTATAAATTTAAAATTTTGAAAGATGAACTGCAAAGAAGACAATATACAAATTTAAAAGCATTATTTTGTGCATATTCACTTTTTTCCCCAAAATTCTATAAAAAATGAATATATTACACGAAACTAGGATGATAAAATAATTATAAAAAAAAGATTATAAAAGAAGTAAAACTGTGTTAATAAATGTGGTATATTGTTATTTTTATTATTATCATTTTTAACGAAATTGTAATTAGGATATTTATTATTATTATGCACCTTATACAAAACATAATAAAAATATATAAGGTTATTCTCCATAGTAAATTATTACTATAGAGAATTACAAAAATTAAAAAATCAAGAAAAAAAACAGAAATTACAAAATTTTAAATCCTTAATTAAAAAAGAAGATTATAAGAATTTATCAGGAATTTCGGAATACAATATAACAATTCAAAAACGTCTTAAGTTTCAAGTAATTATTTTTCGTCCTCAGCATAATTGAAATCCTTAGCTTCCTGAATCTGAAGGTTCATATATTTTTCTTTAAATAAAAGTTGTAAAAGTTGAAATAGTTTTAATATTTTATGTTTATTTAATATTTATTTTAATTGTTGCGTTGTACAAAAATTAACACACAAGCATCCCAACTGTCCCGAAACAATATTTTTAAAGGAGACTCTGCTGGGTTCTACAAACTTTATTATTACAAACATATACAAAAAACAAACAATCATCACTTTAATCACCACTAATAGTAATAAAAGATCATTATAACAGTTATGAGTTGGTGGAGGTGCTAGCTTCTTTGCAAAGACACTAGAATTGGCACCATTTACACGGTACTGATGAAAACAAAATATACTTGTTACTAGTTTTCTGTTAGAAAGTCAATCGAATATCGCAACGAATATCATTTGATTTAATTTTAATGACTTATCAAGTAGTTAAATAGACCACATTTGGCGAAGGGGGGGGGTGTCAAAGATTTGTGCTACAAATAGCTTATTAATTTATTTTCACAGAACAATAAAAATGAAATTACAAGTCTAAGCTTTATTATCAATTTTTATCACTTAATTTAGAGAATATTTGTAACTTTTCCAAATGATATTTTTAGATATTATTAATTCTAACCAAATATATTTTTAATTGATATAATTATCAGAATTATAATTTACTTATGAAACTAACTTTGTTTATATATATTAATAATGTAAATTAAGTTGGTAACTAAATGCCCGCCATTTCATTTTAATTTTTTACAAGTTTATCTTTCAATAAAAATTAACAACTAATTAATCAAAAATTTAATAACTAATTAATCTGTTAATTTTAATGTCAAATTGAGAAAGATAAACATTTTCAACACCTCATTCTAGTTGTTTTTAATCAAGGTTCTTATGCCATAAAAGCTGCTTGATTAAACCAAATTTAGCAAGAAAGTCCGTATCAAACAAACTGGCAGATAAAATGGAATGTTCCCACATTGCTATAGAGAAGCACCTTTACACAATGGGAAAAGTTCAGAAGTCTGGTACATGAATTTCGCATGTTTTAAATGACAACAAAAATCAACTAACTATAATCTCTGTTAGTTTGCTGTTTTGTCTTTACTGAATAGTTACTGGTGACGAAAATGGTGATAGTACATCAGTATGAAGCAGCAGAAAGATACCGGTGGTAAAACAAGATATTAAACCGAGTACAACGATGTTGTGCGTATGGTGGCACTGGAAAGGGATTATCCATTATAAATTGCTTTAATGGAATCAAACGGTCAACGTGGAGCTCTTTGTTCAACAGATGGAACAACCCAATATGGTCATTCAAGTTAAAAAAAGACCCAATCGGCAGCATGAGTGCTCCTACACCCGCTGTACTTTCCGAATTTGGTATCAGCGGATTTCTACCTCTTTCGATCCTTTTCAAATGCTATGGGTGGAGTTTCGTTCAATACTGAAACAGAAATGGAAGCATGGTTGAATGAATTTTTCGAGTGGAGACCGGGTGATTTTTCTTGCGGAGGTATAGTAAATCTTTTAGAACGTTGGGAAGGAGTTGTGAATAATGAGGAAGAATACATTGTTGATTAATTAGTTGTTAATTTTTATTAAAAAAAAACTTGTAAAAAATTTAAAAAACGGCGGCGACTTATTTACCATTTTAGTATATAAGTTATAAGAAAGTGTCACACAAACATTCGTTTTACGATATATTTCATTAGATAGGATAGGAAAAATATATAGATATTATAGATTTCATTTTATTTTTCATTAAAAATTATTTTTAAAAATGAATTTAAATAATAAATTATTTTTCAATTTATACTAAATATATTTAATGATTTTAAAATATTTTTATTTGATTTTTATAATTTTTTAATTTTAACCATCTCTAAAACTTTATAAAAATTTAAATTCAAAGTTATTAAATTTAAAACAACAACAAAAATCTACAAACCCACAATATACTACGCAAACTATAAAAAACTTTGCAATCAGTATTATGCGAACCAATTTTTGGATTCAGTGATTTTATCAACAAAACGTCACAAATTACATGTTCCCAATAATTATTAAAAATTTTGAATAAAATTTTAAAATAAGACGCATATTTTTTAAATGCATTTCTTATTGTGCTTACTAATATTGGTCGAGACCTTTAGCCAGCAATGTTCACAAGCTCAAAGACAGAGATGACGGGAAGTTTAGCCAAATATATTTAAATTGATATACGAGATAAGAATGCAATCCAACCGAAGTTTTGGACTTATTAATAAACATATGATGTACTTTACGTAAATTATAAACGAATTTATAATTTAAATTTCCAAACTGCTTGCTTATCTTTCTCTTATAATCTGTAAAACTTTCCGAGTATGACAATATCAACATAAACTTAGGCTCATCATCCTTACACTCACTAAAACGTTTTTTGTATTTCATCATCCAACCTACCTAAACAAGAACTTATGTGATTAAAGATGCTGGACACCTTTTCAAGCAACCTAACATCGACTATGTTAAAATGAAGATACCAATGGATAAAATCATCGATACACAATAAAAATATTGTTTTTAATGAACATCTAAAGAGTATATAACGGGTATCTGAAACTTGCGATCTTTTGCTTGAACACTTAAAGACCATTATTTAAGAGATATTGGTTACATCAAAAATGATGTGGGAAATTTCTGAAACTCTTGCTTTGATCCTTATTGGATTGGACAAGAATCATTGTTTATGAGTAAATACCTAAAACAACTTTTCCTTTCATCAAGCACTGTTCTTCGTTATACTTACTCCAAGAATTCTTTATAAGTATACAAAATATAAAAGAAATTGTTTTATACCATATAAGATCAAGATTATACATTTCTAAGAAAATCTAACAAAAATAATAAGGCATGACCGGATGTTCTACATCACTCTGTATAATCTCCATCAGCTCCATCAGATTTTCACTTTATTTAAAACAAAAACATTCAAAATTCGAAAGCTTGTTTAAACCAGCTGCAAAGGTAAGATATGCACGTTTATTCTTTTATAAAGATTGCTCATATTGTAAATATTTGCTTAAATTTATTTAAAGGTTTTATTTGAAACAAATGTACATTTTCTCTATGTAATCATAGTTTCCATTTTGTTTTATTCAACTGATGAAAGTTGTAGAATTCTTTGTATAAAATAAATATTGTTTGCAAATTTGCCTTTCAATCATCGAACTAATAAGAAAAATATCAGCTTTCTACAAAACTGAAAATATATTATTTATCAAATTATGAAAAATTATTATTCATTGTAATGATAAAGTAACAAAAATATTTGAAATAAAAAATAAATTATTTATTATTTTCCATATTATATTTTAAATATTTATATAAATTTCCATCTTAACAATAAAAATCAAATGGAATTAATTATGTGAATTTATGAAAAATTTTGCTACATATTTATTATTGAAAATTTAGTAATAAATAGAAAATAAATATTTAAAATTTGCTAAAAAAAGCATTAAAAGAAAATATTGATTTTCTCTTAGAGTTTCTGCATATATATATGCCATTAGACTGGATTATTATTTTAGGTCTGTTAGCATGTATTTTCCCGTCCCCGGGGAATTGGAGGATATTTTGTACTGAACAAAGTCAATTAAGCATTATATTTGTTTGTTTGAAATGACTTCATAAAAAGTTCATAAATCCATATATTATATAGAAAGGTTTAATATTTACAAAAAATAATTCCACAACAATTCTCCATTTTGATTCCAGTGGATTATTGGTAGACTTGATATCGAATTTTCATTAATAACTTTTCTAAGAAATCGAGCAAATGCAAATGTTTTAGACAGGATTATTCCTTAGTAATATTTTCGATGAAGGAATCTGGGAAATTTATTTCCGTGTAGATTTTTAGTTAAAATGCGATTTTTATTAACGTAAATTAATTTAATTAATTATATAATTTTGTTTTTTATTGGGTTTGTATGATGTTGCGTTTTGTTGTTTGAATGTTCTTGGCTCACAACTAAGAGACTTGGATCCGGTTTTCTAGATAAAGGAATTCCTGGTTTTTCATTGAGATTTTAATTATGAACATTTAACAAAGACTAAGAAAAATATCAAGAAAATTAATCAAGAATTAACAGTAGTGAGATAAAATTTTAAAATTAATAATTTCAAATTAAAAATTTTTTTTAATAACGTTTTAATATAAAATGAAACCGTTAATAAGATTTTTGATTTTTCTTTTTAACAAATTACTGTTTATATTTTATTGCTTAAAGGAAATTTAATAATATTTTTTAATATATTTTAAATTAATATTCATATATAATATTAGAAATGTAACATTTTGCATAAAAATACATAAAAAAATTATTATTACTATATATTAATTCAACATTTGTTTAATTAAATTCTTTAATTTTAATAATAATAATATATTTATAATAATAAATATTATTGTAATTGTTTATTTTTTTCCATTTTTAAATATAAAATGAAATAATTTTAATTAAAATTTTTTAAAAATATTTTAACCAATTAAAAGGTTTAATAAATCTTTAATTGATTTTATAATTTTTTTTATCAAAATAGAAGAACAAATATGTAAGTTATACAAAAAAGGTGCATTTTTTTCAAATTTAATTATATTAACTATAATAATAATTAATTAAGAGAAAAAACCGATATTTCATAAATTTTAAAAAAATGGTTTACTTTCTTCACAATATTTGCCAGCGAAACCAAAGAAACACTGGCAACTGGGCTTGAAATCATTGGAAACAATGCAATTGCCATTATTGGAGCATGACGGTTCTGCCTGTGATTTTGTTTCACATAAACCGACACTGCAGTCATCTAAATGAGAAGGAATTTTCAATCAAAAAATGAATTTTATTTTAAAGAATTTCAATTTTAAATTTATTTTTTTGACTCTCTTCAACTAGTTGAATTTATTTACCAAGCAAATAGGCTCATTAAACAATAATTTCCCAATGTTTCTCTGCAGCTATTACGAACTGAGGTTGTGTCGATGGGAAAAATATTATTTCTTTTGTAACTTTAAATTGTTACTTTAAAAAAGTAATTCATTAATTAAAATTTTTATTTTTTGGTTTTGGAACTAAACATGAATTTGATTGTATTAAATAATTCACATTTTCTAGTTCATGAGAAAAGTTGAAATTTTCGGTCAAATTATTTAAAAATTGTTATATAATTCAGTCAGGAAATTTCGTTCCCACTGTCTGTATGAAACCTCCAAATTTGTCTAATTTTTATTAATTACAGAATTATTAATAAATCTCACTTTATTATTATTATTATTATTATTATTATTATTATTATTATTATTATTATTATTATTATTATTATTATTATTATTATTATTATTATTATTATTATTATTATTATTATTATTATTATTATTATTAGTATTATTATTATTATTATTATTATTATTATTATTATTATTATTATTATTATTATTATTATTATTATTATTATTATTATTATTATTATTATTATTTAAGTACAGTAATAAGCATAGAAATCTAACTTTTGTAAAAATAAGTATAAAAGTTTACAATTATGACAAAGGTTTTGGTAAAATTGTTTTTTAAAAGTAGTACAAAACTTAAAAGAATAAAAAATTTTCTATAAATAATAACACCTAATTACAAAATCAAAAGGTTTATTTAAGCAAATTACTTTTTAAATACATATTTGTTTGCATATATTAGTTTAATTGGAAAGATCTCTAATTAACACGTTTTGTCCCAGAGATATTTTTGTTAAAACGCATAGATTTTTGTATTTTATTTTTCTAAAAATAGCAGTTGCTAATTATTTAAAAATTAACTTTAAGGGTTTGACCTATATGAGATGTTACCATTTGAACAAATTGGTTACGAAGGCGTACCTTTTACGTTTTTGAGAGTTACCAATTGGTCACAATGAAGCAGATCAGCTTATTATCTAATTATTTTAGTATCTATATATTTGCATCTAAAATATACCTTTTTATTTCTTTATAACTTTCTATTGTATAAAGATAGACATGCAGTTCAAATTCTTTTCTAAAGATGGATAGCTTTTGCAATATTACTATGATTTCATCATTTTGAAAAATGGTACTTATTTTATTTTCAAAAATATCCACTGAATTGGTGTCAAACTTTCTTTCTATTGAGGTTTTGTTCAAATGCTTTTATGAACTTTCACTAATCTTCCTATTATATTCCAATGTTGACACGTTTTTGGATACTTTAAATCAGACTTCCATAATATTTTAGATTATATCCTCTATTTGTTACAATAATATTTACAAATTACTAAATTCTGAATTAAATTTATAAATAATATTTATCCCAATAAAACAAATTACGGCTTTTTAAAATTTGAAGTATTAAAACAAATATTTTGCGATTCGAATTCCAAAAATTTTAAACAGCTGGATTTCACTCAAACATACATGATTCAATATACAAGTTTTTATAAATAAACCTTTTGAAAAAATATTATTTTGAAATGTTAAATTATTTAATCTTGTAATTTTTAAATTTTATAATTTTAATTTTTTAAAATTATTTAATTTTTCAATACTTAAATCCTTACATATTTTTGTCACTTAAACCAGAAATGGGAAGGTTTACGCAATCTGGACTATCATGAAAAAAGTTTTGTTTCAGTGATTAAAACAAATATTCTTTTTTCATTGGATAATAAATATACATTATTTTTAAACCCAAATAAAATTTTTAATAAAATTTTTAAACACAAATAAAATTTTGTAAATATTAGTTTTGGGTAAAAATATCTTCTTACGGTTTTATATAATGCGGCTCTAAAATTCACCTTACTCAAACATTCCAGTGTTTTTTTAAAACAATTAATGAATAAAATTTTTAAACACTTTTACAACATATAAAATGGTTGCCATACAGACATTGGAGGTTTTGTAACATTGGTTAATAACTATACTCCATTATTTATTTTTTTTGTTTTAATTCAAATTGAATTTTAAAAGAATAACATATTAATTTTTTCGTTTCATCTTTGATCTTTTTATTAATTAGAATTCTTAGAAATATAAATATGAAAATGTGAACAGAAATTTATTACAAACTCAATAGCTTTCTGTCCCGACTTCTCCTTATCCTATTATTCACATTTAGGTTTTTTATGAATTTTCCTCTTAACTTTAATATTCATTAAAAATATCAGTCATACCAAATAATCTTTTATTAATCACTTCTACAATATAATAAAGTTAAAAATTTTATTTTATTTTATTTTTATTATTTTTTTTATTAATTAATTATTTCATTTATAAAGATTTATTGTAATTAATATTAAAATCTTTAACAGTATATGACAAATTTAATTATACTATATATTTTTATAATTTAAACAATTTATTATAATATAATTTATTTTACATGATTTAGTATCATATTTTAAATTTTTGTAATATTTGACATTATGCATTTCTTTACATTTTGACTCACATTTCTTTACTTCTATATTTCATGAATTCAATTTTAATTAATAAATAATTTGTTTATTATTCATGTCATAAATTCTGTTTTCACATTAGGGTTTAGGAATTTCATTCTCGGGTGTTTTTTCCATCAAATAAATATAAACCAGGAAAATATTTTGCTCTAAAATTTTATTCTCATGTATTTACATTAAAATCCTTATTCAGAAATAAAATAAAGAGTTCAAAAGGTATTGATATAAAAAATGAAAAATTGAAAATTATTTTTGAAATACAATTGAAACGATATTAAAGAATAATGAACAATGAGAATTTTTCTAGAATAAAGCTGATAATAGAAATTGAAAAATCTGTCATTCATACTTCTAAAATATTTTTAAATTTTAATTTATTCATGTTAAAATATAATTTCAGGTTATTTTTATAAAGTCATTATTTGTTTCCATGAAAAACCTTTGCATTTTATTTATTTATCCATATGAAAAATTTCTACTCGAAAAATCCAATTTTTATATGATAATTTATTATTAAATTTTATTTTATATTTAAATAAATATAAATAAATATTTTATAATTTCTCTTAGAAACATCTTCCACTTTTCACTGGTACTTCATATTCATAAAAGCGTATCCAATCATTTACGATTTATAAACGGTTGATTTTACGGAACTTTTATTACACGCCCGCGGGGAACTAGAAACTATTGAAGGTTCTAACACTTCATATTCTTGAATTTTGTTATAAAATATCTTGTAAAAGAATAAATAATTTATGTGAATGATAAATCCGTCGAAATCCCAATCTCTACATTCCTTAGTGTCAAGGGAAAACAATGCAAAAATAATAAAAAGACATGAATCGAACTTTTTATTTTATTTATTTATTTCCTAAAATATATAAGACAAAATAGTTATCACGGACAAAATTTGGACATCCTTTTGTATAAATAATCCTTTCTTGAGATTGAGATTGTTAGATGAAAAGGGTACCTATTGGTTTTTCATATAAAAGATAAGATGACAAATATTTTGCATTTGTTTCACTTTTCTTGCCTTCAAACAAATGATTTATTTTACAAATTAACGCAAAAACGATATTGAGTCATGAACTTTTTTCAAATAAAATTTCTATTTCTATTTCAATACCACAAGTCCATATTTTCAAATTCTCAAATCTTTTTGTTTGATTAAAATGACAAAAGAGGTTATTAAAAAATATCATCAACACGGGAATCAATAAAACAAAAATCCAATCGGAAATGTAGAGGTATTACAAGGGTATAAGTTAGATATTTCAATTAAATAAGAATTAATTAAAACAATACAAAATGATTATTTTTGATTGTTAATTCACTTTTATGATAAATTTCCATTTCTGCTGTAGGAATTTCTCTCAACAATGTAGGAATTATTTCAACAGATTCTCTTAAATTATTTTGAGCATGCCCATAAATGCCATTAAGTATCCTTTAATACCTGAGATTTGTCTCTATATGGCCATGAAAAACCACAAGTGGAGAATGTTTTATTTCGAATTCGTTCATTTTGCAAAATTAACTTAATAATGTTATACTCTTATATTTGAAAATTATCTAAATCTGCAAATTAATTTAATATTATATTGTATATTTCAAATGGCTTAAGGCTATAGTTCAAGAGAAAAGTTTAAGCAAAAATGTCATTATAGCCTTATGATATATCTATCACATATGATATTCATTTAGGATTTTCTTGGAGCCCAATGACGAAATGTAGTTTCATATATAAGAATTTCAAAAAATAAAGGATTTTCCCAGGTAATTCGTTTTCAAATTTCGGAATTTCAAATCAGATAACTGTTTGGTTAGTTATTTTTACCATTCATACCTTAAAAATGACATCAAAGTATAAAAATAATAATTTTGTATATTTCTTTCATAACATCGATGAACAAAGTAAAACATATATTTTACGATTGGGATTATTTTAAAATAATTAACAGTTTTAATTTTTCCAATGACGGTTATTCTCTTTGAGAATGACTAAACAAAATAATTTAATTCTCATTTTTATTGCTCGCATAATCTATAAAAGTACCTTTGCTTCACAAATAATCTATATATATTTATTAAAAAGCTTGACTATGAATCAGTAAATATATCGATTTTTTTGATATATTGACTGATTCATAGTCTTGAAGCTTTGTCAATGTCATCGGAAAAGAAATCAGTGGTGAAATTGGAAAAAAGTTCTTATAATATATATATATATATATATATATATATATATATATATATATATATATATATATATATATATATATATATATATATATATATATATATATACGCTTTGCTTGTTTATTTGAATGTTGTAATTGTGTGTCTAGTACTAGATTAAAACAATAATGTAAATATTGCATGATTTTGCACTGAAACATACAATATTTATTAAAAACCTATAAATCTTTGTTTTCTGTCATTTTCAATGAATTATTGTTAGAAATAATATTTAATTTCAGAAGAACTTGAATATTTAGTGAGTCTTTTTATTTTTAGCAAATAAACATATCTATCACATATGATATTCATTTATTAAGTTTAAAAAAACAAATAACATTGGTTTGGGATGGAAAATTTAGGAAAATAAATACAAACTCTAGAAATATATTCTAAAAAGGAAATTGCCAAAGAAAATGTTTTAATGAAATGCTATTAAAGTTCAACCAAATATTTCTCTCAATTTGTAAATTTATCTTTTTTCCATATGACATTTAGACTGGTTCAACATATCTTTTATTTAGACTACTAAACGTCATTTCTAAACAAACCCAACATGAAATAACCAAACCAAATATTATTTACGTGCCTTGTTGTTTGTTGATGGTTTAGGGCTTGCTTTTATTGTCATTGAATAAACAAGTCTAATTGACGGCTAACAACACAATGTGTATTTCCTGTTACCAAATCGACGGAATCCGGCAATTTTATGAGATTAGCCCAATGAATAAGGCAAACATTTTGAAAACAATCTAATATCATAGAGTTTTCATTTAATTTATTGATTGTAATAATAATAATAATAATATAATAATAATAATAGTAATAATAATAATAATAATAATAATAATAAGAATAATAATAATAATAATAATAATAATAATAATAATAATAATAATAATAATAATAATAATAATAATAATAATAATAATAATAATAACATTTAGAGAAACAAAATATGAAGCAAAGTTAAACATAAAAAGGTATTATTTTCGTTATTTATATTTTCACTTTTCATTTTTTTTGGAGAAATTGTTAAATCAATATTTTAAGAAATTTTTCCATAATAATTACAGAGACCAAATTACGTGAATTTTTTGTACGTGAAATTTTTGTACTAAATTAAATAAATATCACAAAACAAAATTACCTATTCCAAGCCCATCTACAGCTTTTCCATAAAATGGCATTCTTCGCATATCAATTTCAACTTCGTCAATTTTGAAATTCCTCATGCATCCAATATAACTATTTTCTATTATTCCGAATAAATTTTCATTTTTCCTCAAAGTTTCTAATAACTGCGGATGACCTCCAAGGTACAAGCAATAATCACAAATAAAATTGGTTGACATAATGATTGTTTCATTCTTGTTTTCTAAATATCTGTTATCTTCGTTCAGAGTTAACTGGAATAATAATAATTATTATTATTGTTATTATTATTATTATTATTATTATTATTATTATTATTATTATATTATTATTATTTTATTATTATTATTATTATTATTATTATTATTATTGTTATTATTATTATTATTATTATTATTATTATTATTATTATTATTATTATTATTATTATTATTATTATTATTATTATTATTATTATTATTATTATTATTATTATTATTTATTATTATTATTATTATTATTATTATTATTATTATTGTTATTATTATTATTATTATTATTATTATTATTATTATTATTATTATTATTATTATTATTATTATTATTATTATTATTACTATTATTATTATTATTATTATTATTATTATATTATTATTATTATTATTATTATTATTATTATTATTATTATTATTATTAGTAAGAAGAATTATTTATGAATATTATTTATGAAAAAATGAATGGTGGGCGTAGTGTAGGTATTTGGATAGAAAATAACACTGACAAATATTATTTGCTAGATACAGAAACGAAAATAAATGTTATTTGTGAGAATATTATTGAAAGTTTGAGAATGATAAATAAAATAGAAAAATCTAACATGAAAGTCACATGTGCAAAAAAAGGTAACCTTGTAATTAGTGGGGCAGTATTATTAAATGTATAACTAACAAGAATGAAACAAATTATTAAGTTTTTTGTTGAAAAACAAATTAGCCCTAGTGTTATTGGCGGAGTAGAAATGATGAAGAACTTTAATATATATACAAGATTAGGAAGTAAATTGATAATTATTTGGAAGCTTTTATAAAACACAAATGGGACGTGGGGTATACGACTCTAATTAACCACAAAATAGGTAGTGAAGAAATCTGGTTACTTTTAACCTAATTCAGGATTAATTCAGGATTACAAAGCCAAAATGTATCAAAAGTTTGTAGGATGGACGAATTATTATACAAAATTTGTTAGACACCATGTAAAATTTGCAAGGTCACTAGTAAGTTTATGCGGGTCAAATAAGAATAAACTGATACGGACAGACGAATATCAAACAATCTTCAACACCTTAAATAATAATTGATATCTACGAAAATTTACGAAAGGGCTTTGTGTTTGGATGCTAGTTTCAACATGATTGGAGTAGTAAAGATAAAGGACAAGAACAAGTGATTGTATACAAATTGAAGGCAATGAATAAACACGAGATTCGGTATTACAAAAACAAAAAAATTTCTGGCTATTTATCACTTCATTCAGTACTGTAAGCACTATAGCGCTATAGTCCTGTATACATAGATTCACGTTAAGGACTAACCATAAACCGATAACATTTACGATTAAAATAAAGTAAAACCATTACTACTTAATTCCAGAGATGAATAGATTATTTAAGTGGATTGGATATAAAGTTGAAATACCGAAAAGGAGTTACATGCTAAACCAGATGCATTATTGATGAATAAGTGTACCACATGCATTCAGTGTCAGACAATTCATGAAGACTCGAAATTAGAAAAGAATGTAACGAAGATGTTAGCAATAGATGATTCTAAGAGAAATGATGAAAAATAGTTAAGTGAAAGTAAAGAATTGTTAATCAATAAGATTCATAGAGATGTGTACTTTGCTGGTATAAGAAAGACACATGTATATCCAACGAAAAGTTTTGATATTATTGAAAAGGGGGTCACGAATATTGTGAAAAATTGCGTAGAATGCCAGAAACAGTTGTGGTGCCATACACACAAATACACTAACAAGTTAAAGTTGAGTTTGCAGCGCTAAAATTTAAAATTTTAATAGGGATTTTGAATTTTGAAAAAAACATGAATTTGAAAATGATTTTGAAATCGTTGTTATTGGTTTATTTTTTATTAACTTTTTTTTGGTAATTAATAATTAAATATTTAATGAAATAAATAATATTATTTGAAAATTGTCAAAAGAAAATCTATATTTTTGTTTTGTTATTTTTCAATATTTCCCAACAATTCTCCAAAAAATAATAATCAATAAAAGTTTTGATGAGAAAAATCAGTTTCTATTAATGAATAATCCAAATCCAAAAAAGAAAAAAAATTGTCATTTTTAAAACAATATTGTTGAATATTTTTTTTCCTAAAATAATCTCTCCTAACAAAAATGTGCGATAAAACCAGCTCATATCTTTTGTGGATTGTTTCCAGAAGAATAGCTAAGCAAACAAAAAAATTAAATGAAATTTTCTATGATTGATTAAATTTGCTAATTAGTTCCCTACGTTGTGAGGTGCGGTAATTATTTTTATTAAATCCCATCTGCTGATATTCAATAGCGCTTTAGACTATGTTTGTTTACGTTTTATTGTTTTTGTTGAATTTTCAAACAGGAAATTTGTTTGGGTTTTTTTGTTGTTCCAGATTTGATTTTCAAATTCAATAGTTAAAGTTGAATAGTCTGAGGAAGTGTTAAACTAGAAATAAAAATTCGAATATTAAACTAAATTCATTATGACTTTTTCGGATAAAATTTATTTTATTTACAATAAATAATAAAAATATATAATAATAATTATTATCATTTATTTAATTAAATTTAATTAATTTATTATTATTATTATTAATTTGTTTATTTATTCATTTTTTAATGACATTTTATTTTAAAAGAAAATTACCTCAATCAAAGGTATTGTAGATTCAACGTTGTCTACGGTTATTTTTGCATCTTCATTCTTTCTTTCTATTTCTATTTTATACCATTTATTATTTGATCTATCTACTTTGATTTGATGCTGATATTTTCTTTGTATTTTCAATGTTTCAATTCTGTTATTTAGAATTTCAATGAAAAAATAATGATTTTTTATTATTTTTAATTCAATAAAACAAAAAATAAAATAAATTTTTACCGGAAAATAAATTGATTATGTTCCAGGCCTAGAATAAAATTATTCCCTTTTAAAGACTGTTTAAATGCAATCAGTGTGTCAGCTTGAGAATCGTTGGATGGTCTTACAATTAATGATAATCGGAAATTAATTTCGTTTAGGATTCGCTCGGGAAATGCTAAATAACCGTTGAGAAATTTCGGAAATTTCAGCCCAGTCGTTGCTAAAACAAACGAGATTAAATTATTGATATTCGTGAAAATAATTGGAAGTGAAATATATTTTAATATTAATTAATACTTTTAATTAAATGACAGTTTGTTTTAAATTATATAAAATTATTTAATAATATATATTTAATATATATTTTCGGAAAATAAATAATTAAGTATGAAATGTTATTCAATTTAAGTAAAATAAACTTTAATAAATACATTATAATTATATATATAATATATTTTACTACAATATATTTTGACAGAATCACTGTCATCTTCAGGTAAAAATGAAATTCAAACTAAATTAATCTAAATTGCTCATTTTTAAACAAACTAATTAACTAATTCATTTCACTAAAAGAATTGACAAAAGTTGAGATCAAACAACATTTCATGAAATTTTTCACAAAATTGTGTTTACTAATATTAATCAATTCCTTCAGTCGATAGTGATCAGGAACTTGAAAACGGAGATGACGGACAGTCATTCCAATGTATGTGGCATTGCACCCATGACATATATATTCAAAATGAAGATCTGAACACCATCTAAGCAAGAACCGAAATAGACTAATAGTCTATATGAGAATATAAACAATACAAAAAGGGCTCTCCATTTCTTCTATTCCAAAGGCGTTAGGCGACCTCGATTCGGCAATGTGTATATATAAATGTAACTAATAAATATGACAAGTCATATAGAAGGTGTAGAAGAAATATCAAATTGAGAGATGGCAACTATGGCGAAGATAGGAATAATAATTAGCTTAAAATGAAGATAAGTAAGAATGTAAAAGAAAATGGAAAATTAACTTAAAAACGCACCAAAATAAGTAATGACAAAATAAAAACGTGATTAGGAAATTAATTACAAATGACAAATAAAAGTTTAACGAGACAATCGCATGAAGTAACTTTAACAAAACCTGAAGCTTTCCTCATTTGGTTATGACCATGTGAAGGACTTTTATCATATTGAGTTAGGTTTAATCAAGAATAACATAATATAATGTGTTATCAAAAAATGACACAAGAGATCAAAGTTCAAATCAGTAGTTGAAACTCAGATCAGTTTCTATGAAACCTAATGTATATCCATTAAAATATTACAGCATTTCAAAATTGAATCTGCAATAAGCCAAAACACATGAACAGTGCTCGATATATGCTTACATACACATTTTGAGCATGCAGTGAAAAGCACGTGGATAATTAAACTCACCACTGATTAAATGTTTCACCATTATTTATATTGTTATTTTTGATATATATGTTACGGTCAATATAAATAATTGGGCATTATGAATAATGCTGGAAATTAAATGTGAAACTTAAGAAATTTTTACAAAATTATATTAAAATAAATATATACATTTAAATATGTACATTTACACACAAAATGTCAAATCCAAAAGTTTTTATTTATTAGAGCAGCTTCCTTTTTGGTGAAATTTCGAGTAACATAGCTTTTTTTCTTTATGGCATACATAAAATTTAGATAGGTTACTATAATTTTCCTTGTGATGTTTATATACTTATTTATCTCTTTTTCCATACGGGTTCGACCACCGTGTCCAATTGCAATCATGTAAAATTTGAAATATCTCTTCCCGATGTACATAAAACCTAATCTACTCTTAACATTCCTCTACAGAAATAATCAACTTTTCCTTCTCACCAATAGTTATCATGTCAAACTTGCGTAAACGCTGATAATCTTCGGGTTCTTTTCCTACTACTTTGCATTTAGATGTTTTAATCTTTTCGATTTACTCTAAATATTGTAGTTTTGTGAGAATTTGTGTATTCTGACATTTGGATAAGCACGATTCATTCAGCCGTTCGTCGAAACGATGCTTCATTTCACTTACATCCGTTAACATCGCTTAATTAATATTATATTAATATTAATATTGGTATTAATATTGGTATTAATACTGACCTATTAAAATTATCTTAGTTTGTCGTAAAAGTTCTGAAATTGCCCATTCAATTTCCAGAATTATTAATAATTCCCAGAATAATCAAATTGACAGTAACATATATATCCTTAAGATCGAACTATAAACTGTGTAATTCATATCTGGAATGATGTTATATTACAAACACTGCATCAATGCTTAGAAAACACCCTTAAAACAAAAGCGGAAATATATCCATGATAGCCATGATAGCCATGATAGCCATGATAGCCATGATAGCTATGATAGAAGGGATAAGTGCTTCCTATCTTCTAATGTTTTTAATTCTTATAGGCAAATTAAGGCAATATTTATTTAAATAAGGCGTATGAGTAAATAAAGTGTAAATGACGCGTCCTATATTCGTGAAAATGAGGCAAACATATTCAAAATAATTACATAATTATTATAAATATTATGAATATGTATAATAACTTCACTTAAATTTTGATTCAATAATCATTTGTGAATAACTAGATTGTTAAAAAGCAAGTAATTCATTAAATAATTATTGTTATTTAATTTATTTTATACCATAAAAAATACTGTGTAAGCCTAGATAATATCCATCGTCTTTTTAATCCTCTTGACAAACATCCCATGTGGGTACGGTTCAAGAAAGCAAAGAAAACCTACCCAAGCGCGCAAATACTGAAAATTATACAATATAATACCCGAAATGTAAAGAAGACTTTAAAGTGTAAATGTAATCAGAAAAACAAATAACAATAAATAATATTTATCATTAAAACAAATATAAAAAATAATTATTTTTCATATTTTTATTATTTATAACTGCTGTAATTGGTCAGTAATACAACGCCGTAATTATGCTCAAAATTATCGGTTACAATAGATTCACTTTCAACTATTAGACATTTTCTGCTTAAATTTACAATTTTTTGAATCGGGAATTGTTAAATAAAATTATTAAAAAAGATATTATAATTTATTTATGAAGGCCAGTAGATTTTATATAAAAATGTAGTTTTCAACCTTTTGATCCAAAATTCCATAAGAATCAGATGGTTTTTATTGACAGGGGTCACTTCAGACTTTCAGAAAAGTAATTTCTATGCTAGACATTATGGTTACAAAAGTAGAATGGCTGCTGAAGGTTTTCTAGATTATGCTCAAGCAGAGGCTGATTTGAAATTTTTTTGCGTTTTTTCATACATTGTTATTGTTTTAAAAACATTCAAAATTAAATTCAGTTGAAATTGATAACTTTTTATTATAATTTTTTAATTAAATAATGTTTTATTAATTATTTGTCAAGCTTTGGTTTTGATATAATTTACGAAAATTAAATTTACATTTTATTAAAGGGTTTTTAATTATTTTTATGTTTTTAATGTTAATAATATTTTTATCTGAATTAAACTGTCGTGTTTATTATGAGTTTCAAGTTATTTATGATTAATTTTAAAAAACGCTTTGATTTACAGAATTTTACTGCTTTTTCATAATGTTTTCATTCACAAATAATTTCTATGTGATTGCAATAACTTTCTCCTCATTAGTGACTTCGATCAATCTTTTTAATCAATTTCTATATAACCAAAAATATTTGACTTTAAATTTAATATTTCAATTAAAAATTTACATTTTCAGATTTTTTTTCTTCTTCATTTTACATAATTTATCATTAATTTCAAAAGTTTTAAAAACGCTTTTAATTGGAATTTTATTAAATAAATTATTATTGACAAAGATCCTCTTTGTTGCTCTTCTATTGGCGGAAAGGTGAAATGTGATAAAACGTTTAATATATCTTCAAATTTCTTCTTTAATAATTAAAAATGTCTGTAATAAATTATTAGGTCCATTAATTTTATCCCTCTGTATGTATTTTTATTATAAGGTTGTATAGTGTATATGTGCTTGCATTTTACTTTTGTTTTACCAAATTTATTTTTTTGCTTTTCTATAATAAATGTGATTAGTTTATGGCGGTTGCTCATAATTTTTGGCCTAATATTATGAAAGTGTGTCTATTTTTCTACAGAAAAATTGATTAAAACTTATGTTACCCCTTTATTTATGCGTTTTGATATAGCATTATTTTACCTTAAATTACAATAAAATTTAGCTTAAATTTATTTTTATTATATTTTCCGACAAACATCCATAACATCAGTTCTGGAAAGTCTTTATAGTTATATTTTTATTATAAGTTTTATTAACTTTAAATCTGTTATTATTATTAAAGAACTAAAGCATGATCATCAGGAAGATTTGAAGTCACAGATGGCCAAGGGTTTTATGATTTTGTCAAGTTATTGTACTTGAATACTCAAAAGCACTATTTAGATTGACATTAGTTGAGTGAACATTTGTTAGAAAATGCTATTTTTGACTGAAAATTGTGATGATGTGATGTTTGGAACCTTGAAATAACATATATTGTTGGGTCTCTTTCAGGAAATGCAAAAATATGGTGTACTCTGCATTAAATTGTTCGATGAAGACTTTGATGACTGAAAAAGAGTCAGCCATGAAAACTAATAGTGTTTAAAACTCCAAAGAATACGTTGTCATCTGTTCTATTCGATTTACTGTTTAGCTTTATAAAATAAGTAAAATTTTCATAACTGATTTGATTGTTAATTAACTAAGAATTAAATGTATTTTAAAAAAAAATGCAAATATAATACCTTTTTCACAAGTGACTCCTTCAAACCCAAGTCTACAAACGCAAGATATTAAATAATCATTTTTGTTTGATTTCAATGTCTGACAAACTCCACCATTTTTGCATGAAGTAGAAGAACAAAATCCTTTCAATAAACTCATACCGGGTTTTACAGTTTTGGATTTGCTATCTGTGTAACGCTTCTGTCTTGTGACGATCTTTTTCGTGGATTTTTTCACAGTTGATGAAACTTTTGAAATAGGGATTTCATTCTTTTCATTGAATGAACCCGAATTAATTTCGAAATTCATTTCCAATTCTTTAGGCGGACTTTCACTGCCTGCATTCGATATAAAAATTAATTTTTTCATATTATATTTTGAATTATTATTATTATTATTATTATTATTATTATTATTATTATTATTATTATTATTATTATTATTATTATTATTATTATTATTATTATTATTATCATTATTATTATTATTATTATTATTATTATTATTATTATTATTATTATTATTATTATTATTATTATTATTATTATTATTATTATTATTATTATTATTATTATTATTATTATTATTATTATTATTATTATTATTATTATTATTATTATTATTATTATTATTATTATTATTATTATTATTATTATTATTATTATTATTATTATTATTATTATTATTATTATTATTATTATTATTGTTATTACACTAATCTTAACATTTATTGCCGTGGTAACCATTAGATAAATTTATTATCATTTAATGTTCTTGGTCATTTAATGATTAAATCCAATTTAGAGTTTAATTTCTGTCAGATTTTGTTTTCAATAATTCAAATATTTCTACCAATATCACTTTGATTGTTTTATTAATGTTGTTTTGATTAATGAGTTGATAAACATTTGTATAGTTTGGACACTTTATCTGTACAAATTGATTGCCTTTCGGAAGCAAATAAGACTTTGATGTTATGATTACAAATCAAATTCTGGGTCACATAGTATTAATTAAATTTTTCATTAACCTGATTTGGAAAAATAATAATAATAATAATAATAATAATATAATAATAATAATAATAATAATAATATATTATTATATATTAATAATAATTATATATATTATATTAATTAATATTATTATTATTATTATTATTATTATTATTATTATTATTATTATTATTATTATTATTATTATTATTATTATTAAGTTTTTCAATTGCTTATTTTTATTTTCATAATTTTATAATTATGGACGTAAAAGCCAGGATTACCCTGCATGTAGGTGGGTAATAAATTATTTATAATAGTTAAGTAAAAACAAAAAAAAATTATTTAATTAGAGCAATGTAAATCCTTTTTCAAAATTTTTGTCTGAACTTGATTTTCTAGAATTTATTAATGATTTATAATTTCTTTCTTGCGTTTACGAGCAAGATTTGGCCTCGATACTCTACTACATAAATAATTAATGCAAGAAGGAATGCACTGAATGAAACTAGAGAAATTTCGAAGTGAAAGACATAAGACGTTAATCCAAAATCAAAAAATAAAATCTGTAGAAATAAATTTTAATATTAAAAGTTCAAGCGCGTTTTGATCATGATTACTGCGAAATGAGTTTATTGATGCAAATAAATATGAAAAAAAGATAGATTAAATAATATAAATCCTTTAGAGCTAGCTTCATTTAAAATACAATAAAAAGAAAAAATCTTGAGGTTCGAAGGTTTATGAGTCATTTGAAAATAAAAATGGATCACAAAATAAAACTTCCCTCAGTATTAGGGGGGTCAATTTCTATTGTTAGAAATTATTAAAAATTATATATAATAATAGAATACAGTCAGTCATTTTAATTCAGGGATTTTTCATCAATCCATTTTGATTTTTGATGGTTTTTTGGGTTAATATAACATAGAAATGTCAGTGCACTAATTTAAGCTTATCATTTGAATTAGGATTACATTGGTTATAATAAAAATGCAATTTAATAAAAATATTAATGCTTTTTATTATTTGCAAGTAAAAATGCTTTCCAATAAACATACATTTGGGTTTAGTGTTAATTGTTTTATTATTCAAGGTCTACATAAAATATTTAAATAATTAAATTTTAATGACATATTTTTATTGAAAGAACTGATTTTTTTATACCGAACCATTCCTTAAGATCTTATTTATAAAAATTATGATTCCTATTCAATTAATATTTAATTTTGTTGCGGAGTCAAGACTTCCAAACCAAATGGCAATGTTATCTTAATTTGTCTCCTAAAAATAAACGATGAAAGAACTCTGATAGCACCTTTTGTTTAGGCTCATCTGTCGACCGACAATGAATATTAATTTTATTCTAAAATAATTTTACTGACTAAATGTAATAAAATCATTGATGTGAAAATTTCCTGATTAATTATGGATGATTTTGCCTGCAGAAAAAAGGTGTAAAGTAATTTATTTAAACCAAGCCATTAGGCAATTAGAATCGCTCAAAGGTTAATTGTTTCCTTTTTTGTGTACATTTTATTATGTTTCGATGATGATGGTGGTGGGGGTGGCAATAAAACATTGGAAATTTAATTATCTTTCGTTTAACAAAATTTTATAAAAATTAAAATTTTAATAATAATAATAATAATAATAATAATAATAATAATAATAATAATAATAATAATAATAATAATATAATAATAATAATAATAATAATAATAATAATATAATAATAATAATAATAATAATAATAATAATAATAATAATAATAATAATAATAATAATAATAATAATAATAATAATAATAATAATAATAATAATAATAATAATAATAATAATGCGAATTATATATGCAATTTCAAAATAAACCTAAAATCTTTCTACAATAAAGAGAATAAAATGTAATAAAAATTATTTACATATTTTATTTGTAATTCATGAATCAATTGGTAAAAACATTTTGTTTGACTAATTAAAATTAGCATTTTTTACGATGATGAATTTTAAATTTTTAATGTGTTTTTTCCCATTTTTATTTTTTCCGAGATATTATTCATTGTGCATATTTTTGGTTTTCACTTGTATGAATTAAAACACTTGAAATAAATTTATTGTAATACCTTTACTTTAAATCCCATCATCCCATCAGCATATCTCAGGAGTTATTTCATTTCTATAACTTTAACCCAGTAATTGCTTTGTTTTCTGGAGCAATCTTATCTGCATTTATGTGGAAAATACTAACTTACTTATGGCACGAAAGTTTCTATTTTCCTAATTACTAAATTTAGGATAGAGCTACATATAAATCACTAAAATATTATATCAACATTACAAGCTTTGTGATACCCAGTGCTGATCCCAATAGTAGACTAGTTTCGAGCTTTTGGCTCTCATCAGTACTATGCAGGAGACACAAAAATTTCTCTTCGCGCCAGGTAAGTATACAATATTGCTGATTCAACTCTATTGCATACTTTCCCTTGGTACACAGAAAATCAAATCACTTGCAAATTAGCTAATTCACAGAAAAAATATCTGCAAAATTGTAAACATGGCGTATGAAAAATCATATTCGCCTCTGGAGACACCGTCTATACACAGAAACTGTTTACAAGTGCATCTGTAAACCTTTAGCATTTTAAACTTGTAATGGTGTAAAATATATATTGTGTTTAAATTATCAATTTCGGTCGATCAAAATAGTCATTATGCAGTGATAATCAACTCTGGTCAGTTATTTACTCAAACTTTTTTATTAAATTAGTTTCAATAGTGTAATAAATTAAAATACCGGGAATTCAGATATTGAAATAAAATGAGTACCTCTTTTATAATTAAATATTATTTTAAACAATTTTTTAATTTATTTGAATATTTTAAAATTTTTATTAATTTATCGAAATAATTTACTGGAATTATTATAAATTATAATTTATTTGTTTTAACGCTTTTGAAGTTGGAATGGATTGTTTATTTAACAATACATAATATTTTTAATCATTATTTAAAACCTTGAAATTGTTTACCACACAATATTTTCAATTAATTAATTTCTTTGTAAATTATAAATATTTAATTATTATTTAAGGACTTACGTTTTAATCTATCTTAAACTAATTATATTAATATTTATCTGTTGCTCCACTTGTTATAATCGTATAATATTTAATTTGATTATCTCAAATTTTCAAAATTGTTTTTTTTAAATTTATAATTAGCTAATTGTTTAATTAAATTAGCTAATTTTATTTTACCATTATTTAGAGTGAATAATTTGAAATTCATTTGATAATTTGGTTTTGAAAGAAACCTATAGATTATATTTGTTCTATTGATTCATTAAAACAATATATATATATATATATATAAATCCTCAGAAAGAAATATCCCACATCATCATGAGAAGTAATATGATTCTGGGTTTTGGTGTCAACGAAATTGTGTTTGGCTGTTGTGGATAATTAAATTAAATTTTTCAAACTAATTTATCGGCATACAATGGCAGCAAACTCGTACAATAAAATATCCTTAAAAACAATTTCAATATTTCTTTCAAACATAATTGAATGCCATTTGAAATTTGCTGTCGTTTCAATCGAATTTTAATATCACTAAACTGGGGGGAAATATGTTATTCTTTTAATAAAAAAATTGATTTTTTAATTTGTGTTATTTTAAAAAAAATATGAGATCACCATTTTTTTAAATATATATATATATATATATATATATATATATATATATATATATATATATATATATATATATATATATATATATATATATATATATATATATATATATATATTGGAATATATTTCAAAATCTTGGCTCTTATCACCTGGCAATAAACAATTTTAATAAAAATAATCATATTTATAGGTTTATTAGTAATTACGAAATTATATGTGCATAATCCAATAAAATCATAATAAAATTAAAAAATCGCTCTCAAAATAATTGTGGTTCATGCATTTTGAATGTTGACTTTTAGAATGAATGGTTTTATTCACCACTGACTTACATGTAATACGTTCCCAATAGTTTTTGAGATTCTTAAATAACATTTAAAAATTGAAATTGTTTATTTTTAACTTTCAATAATATTACTATTTTTACTCAATCGGGTATGCTCGGACTTTACAAGGCTTTTAGATCATCTAACCTTAAAATCGATATAAAAATTCATTAACCATGCAGATGTAATTATGTAATTATTAATAAGCATTAGGACGCAATCAAAACATTATGATATATTTTCTGTGATGAAGCTGATATAAAAGATGAACATTGAAATGATTCACAATTTAGAGCAGAGGCGTTCAAACATTTTGCTGCGAGGGCCAATTTGGTATTTAAATTCATTAGCGGGAGCCAAGCATTGTAAATATGTGAATTACAAGTAAAGCAGCATTGAATTTTTTTTTCATAGTAGATTACAGATATAACAATACTAAACAAACATGTCTAAATTATATTATTATAAACTTATTTCTTGCAATTTGTAATGGGAATGGTGGAACTGGGTTTTTCCCTGCAGAGTTTCTTCAAAGTTTGGATTCAAATCGGAAACACCAATTATTAGCAATGATTGCAAATGATCATCAGATAAATTTGTCCTATATTTGATTTCAGATACTTCATCCTGGAAAAATGTTTGTTCGCACACATAGGTAGTGCCATACATAGAAATAAGTTTACCAGCCAATGGCTTTAAATTTGGAAACTCTTTGGCGTCCAAACATTTGTAAAAATCGATCAAGTTTCCTTCCTTGTATTTGTTCTTGATTTGATCGCTAGCTTGAAGATCAATTATTTCCATTTGAAACTGACTTGAAACGTCGCCAACGTTGCAGCCATATGGATTTTGAAACAGCCTAATTTCCCTTGAATTTATGTCAAGATCAGAAAAACGCTTTTGAAATTCTAGTTTTAAATCCGCGATTACTTTTACTGCAAATATGGTGGGAAATCTTTCGTCAGTTTCTGTTCTAAATTTTTCACAGCACGTGAAATGGGAAAAATTACATTCATTCATATGACTTTCGAGCAATATCAGCTTGGCTCTGAATGCTTTGATTTGCTCGAATAAATCACAAATTAAGTTGTTTTTACCTTCGAGCTTTAAATTCAAGTTATTTACGTGTGTCACGACATCTGCAAAAATTGCCAACTTCCAGAGCCACTCTGCATCCGATAAAAGCGGTTCAGGGTGATTCTTTTCTGCAAGAAAAATTTTAATTTCCTTTCTGAGCTTGAAGAACTGCAATAACACTTTTCCACAGCTAAGCCATCGAACTGCTGTATAATACGACAAGTCAACAGACTCGGATTCAATTTCTTCGAGGAAAGATCGAAATTGGCGATGATTGAGTGCACGTGATCGAATAAAGTTTACGACAGAAACAACTGGTTTCAAAACGCAGCTCATATCGACATCTTTTACACATAGGGCTTGTTGATGATACAGTGCAGAAAAATTGGTACTGTTGCTCCTGCACTTTCACAAGCTTTTCTTATTAGCCCAACCACCCCAATATTTGCACCAGACCTGTTTCTTCCTCCGTCAATTGTCACATCTTGGAGTCGATTCCAGTCCAAGTTATATTTGGTCAACATCTGTTGTAGTTCCTTAAAAATATCTGCTCCAGTTGTAGTGCCATGCATGCTGTTAACCGATGCTAAATCTTGGGCGACATTAAGATTGTCGTCAACTCCACGAACAAATACTAAAAGTTGTGAGGTGTCACTAACGTCGGTCGATTCATCCATCGCGATAGAATAGTGAGTGAAACGCTGTGCTTTCCCCGAAATCTGGTGGAGTATATTATTGCCAATATCGTCAATTCGACGAGCAACAGTATTGCGGGAAAGACTTATCGTTTTGAAAAGTTTTACATTTTCCGGACATAATACCCAAACAGCTTCCATCATACACTCTTTAACGATGTTTCCATCCATAAAGGGTTTCCATTTTTTGCCAACAAATAAGCAACTTTCATGCTAACTAAAGTCAATGATTCATTTTCCGAGTTTGCCTTCCTAAATAAATTTTGCAGAGAAGACAAACTACGACTCATTTCTTCAAATAAGTATTTCAAATCAAAAACAAACAAAAAAGATTTTTTTCAAACGACAAATGAAAATGTATTTGTTTTTGCCTTTATTTTTGTATTTGGTTTTTATAATAATTAATTAAATACAGTAAAACCTCTACTTAAGACCACCTCCCTAAAGAGACCACCTCTAGTTAAGACCTCTATTTCTTCGGAACCAAATTTACACAGTAGTTTACTGGGACAAATAACCCTCCATAATAGGACCACCCCTCTCGTTAAGACCACTTTTCGTAAAAAATATTTTTAGTTTAAATATTTTTTGTTTTTGCCAATGTAGAAGAGTTGTTGAAAAAAATCAATCTCTCTAATGTTGTTGAGTTTGTAAAGGAGTCTTGGAATGCTGTTTACCGTCAACAGTTGAGAGCTGTTTTAAAAAATGTGGGTTCTGCTCGGATATCACGGTTAAACCAGATATTATAACTGAGATCGAACAAGACGTAACAGATTTAGCTAAGAAGCTTGATTTCGACTTTGACCTTAGTGAGCTTGACATTTCTCTTGAACAAAACTGTTTTGAGAGTGACTGGGAAGAAAAACTGATTTCTTCTTACACTAGTTTGGATGATGCATCAAGTGAGGTTTCTGAACCAAACGAAGAAGAATCTGATTTACCAAAAATTGATTTAAAAACATCTTTATCTTATATTCAGCAGATTAAGAATCTTGGAATGGAACTGGGTGACAATAAATTAGTTGACATAATGTTTCAAGCTGAACAAAAGTTGACGAATATGATAGTTTTTGATAACAGTGAAGCCAAATCGAAGAGACAAACAACATTAGATGAGTTTTTATAATAAAATCTTCAATTTAAGTCTAGTTTTCTTTATAAAAATAAAATCCTCTCTAATAGGACCACCTCTAGTAAAGACCACTTTTGGTCCGGAACCAAGGGTGGTCCTATTAGAGAGGTTTCACTGTAATTTTTTTCTTAATTTTTTTGTAATTCTTTTAATCGAATACCCTGGTAAATGAACATAATTGTAGTGCCCCCTTGAAATTTTATTTAAACGAGTTTTACTGTATTTTAAAATTATAAGATATTTTATTTATTTTTATTCTTAATTTTCTATTCAAACTTGTTTGTTTAATTTTAAAATATTTAAGGGAATTTTCGGTACAATTTCCGAATTCCCACCCAGCAAATGATTGGCCAATTTTTAAAAATTAAAAAAAATTATTTAATTATAAAATAAATTAATGTCGTTAATAATTAATTGATTTAAATTCAAAAGAGGCCAAATGGATTTAATTGACTTGTAAAATTTTAATGAAGATTTAATTCATTTTAATACGCAAACAACAGAGCAAACAATAACATGTTTACAAGGTTTAGGGCTGTTACCAATTCATAGAATTTGCCCGAGGATTAATTGTAATCGATTTATGGACCTGATACCACTGTAGGTGCCACTGTAGTTTCGGATTTATGGCGAGCCTATAATTGCCTAGGAGATGAAGGCTACGTTCACTTGACGGTGAATCATTCAATCAATTTCGTCGATCCTATTACTCACGTAAATACAGAGTTGAAAATATGTGGATGAGAGCAAAAAGAAGGAATAAAAAAGAATGAGATACGGCTAAGGATCTTTTAGCATCTTATTTAAGTGAAATTATTAACGACATTAATTTATTTTATAATTAAATAATTGGTAGTCTTTATTTGGATTATTTTAATTTTTATTTATTTTCAATTATTATAAATTATTATTTGCTGGGGGGGGGGATTCCGTAACTTGTACCGAATTTCAAATATTTATAAACACCTCCTCATTTCTTTTGATTTATGTATTGCAGCTTTTCAAAATTATATTGCATTTGAATTTTTAAAAAATATTAACCATTTAAGGTCCAAATTTATTTTCAAGCCCAAATTAGTATTTTTTGTAAAAGCTTGAGCTTTTAATGTTCTTATTTTAAAATTTAAATTAAAAATTCATAATTATGTTCAATTAAATAATTAATTTTGTAAAATATCTACAACGAGCATTAGACCGTTTGAGTCAGAATTAAAAAATTAAAACCTAAAAAATTTTCAATTTTAGAAATTTTTCAAAATCTTGGCGGCATTTTGAAAATCTCTCAATAATCATCAAATAAAATATTAATTACAAACACATTTATATATTTTTACGTTTTCCTGAATATAAAATTTTACTTTCTTCTTAACAATAAACAGTTAATCCATTAATTAAAACAAATTTATAATTTTACAAAATTTCAATATTAAATAAAAAATTATTATTGAAAAAATTGTTTTCCATTCAGATAAAGCTGGAAATGGCTGAAATGTTTTAAACCATTTTTTTAATTTGAATTTTTAATATTATATTATTATTACATAATTTCTATTGAATATGTTGATAAAACTTATTTATTATTACTACAAAAATTATTAAAAAAATTCGTCCAAAAAGGTGGAATCTATTTGTAGACCAATTATTTACAGTTTTTATATTTTGCTAAAGTTATTCTTTTATTTGAAGTATTTCATATTAATAGTATAATATAATTTCATTTATTTCGTTAAGTCGATATTTCATTATCTTTACAGTCGTAATTTTATAAGGATTTTTAAATATAATTAAAATATACATTTGATTTTAAAACAACCTAGGAAGCATGATTTTCAGAATTTCATTATATATTAATTTTTCATATTCACTATATCTTACTTTTTATTGCAATTCGACCCCAATATGAAGTAAAATGATGAGGGTTTACGCAGAAAAATGTCATAATAATAATAATAATAATAATAATAATAATATTATTATTATTATTATTATTATTATTATTATTATTATTATTATTATTATTATTATTATTATTATTATTATTATTATTATTATTATTATTATTATTATTATTATTATTATTATTATTATTATTATTATTATTATTATTATTATTATTATTATTATTATTATTATTATTATTATTATTATAAAACAACATAGTTATAAACAGTTAAAATAAATATTCTCACAACTGTGTCCGTCGTTTTGTATATAATTTCCATTTCTACATGTGCAATGGAATTTTCGAAGGTTCGTGGGGTTTGGAATACAAAGGATTTTTAAATATAATTAAAATATACATTTGATTTGAAAACAACCAAGGAAGCATGATTTTCAGAATTTCATTATATATTAATTTTTCATATTCACTATATCTTACTTTTTATTGCAATTCGACCCCCATATGAAGTAAAATTATGAGGGTTTACGCAGAAAAATGTCATAATAATAATATTATTATTATTATTATTATTATTATTATTATTATTATTATTATTATTATTATTATTATTATTATTATTATTATTATTATTATTATTATTATTATTATTATTATTATTATTATTATTATTATTATTATTATTATTATAAAACAACATAGTTATAAACAGTTAAAATAAATATTCTCACAACTGTGTCCGTCGTTTTGTATATAATATCCATTTCTACATGTGCAATGGAATTTTCGAAGGTTCGTGGGGTTGGGAATACAAACATGCTGGCACTGATTAAAGCTGTCAGTACATTCACCTTTGAAATAGGGATTTAAGGGTTATGAAAAATAAAAAATAATTACATTTAAAATGAAACAATAACCGATATAACATAATCATGCAATTACAGGGATTTTTATGTCTAATTATATATATTTATTTTACTAATGGGGATTTAAAACGACGAATAAGGGAAAATAAATTTCAATTTTTACCGTCGAAAAGTCTCTGTTTGGCATTTGGATTGGAAATTGAAAGCTGATTCAGTGATAATGAAGAGAGGAATCAACAGAATTGACAATGATAAATGGCAAAATAATAACCGCATTGATCACAACTTATTAGCAAGTAGCAATAAATTACCGAAAAAAACTAATTATAATAATAATGATAATAATATAATGGGAAAAAAACAAAATCCGTAATCGTCTATGGCAATTGTTTATGGAAAAAAGTAGAAAATCAAGCTACTCAGAAATAGCAGAAAATGTCACTGCAGTTCTCATATTAAATAATAATAATAACGTTTGGTCTTGTAGAAATTGATACGCGATTGGTGTTAAGCAAAGGCCGTGTGTATTATTATTATTTGTCCAGCTGAATGGGAGATCTCCCCGTTTGTATGCTGATGATAATGGAAATGCAGGGGATACAATCGCAAATGAGCATTAGTTGTTGTTTGATATCAGGAATTTCTAACATGAGGTGATGCTATGTCGCGATGGGTTCATCACTACCCATATTTCAAAAGAGATTTTGATTTATATTTTTGTGAAATTTTTTTTATTAATTTTCTAAAAATCTCATAACTTTCTCTCAATGTTTTAATGGTTTAATGTGAAAGATTTAATTTATTTGTTTTAATTTATTTTTTTTAATAATTTTAATTTAATTATTTTTAATTAATAAATTAATACATTTCAAGTAATTTACTAAAATATATTTTGGTTAGTTAATGAATGTTTTCTTATTACATATGATGCATTTTTGAATAGTTAAACTGGTTGCCAAAAAATATTTTGATATTTTATTTTTGTTTTCAAACATTAAGAATGTATATGGCCCTCTGCAACACGACCATTTTTTTATGGAAATGAGACTGCTGGATGGTCATGATGCAGAAGGGTAATCGCCGTGTAATAGAAATTAGACTTCTGTAAATAGGTGATTTTAATTACATTACATTTTTCTGATTATAGTGAGGCGGCCTTTATACAATCCTCGCTAAAAAAGCACCTGCTACAGAGGGTAATGGTTTTGTAATGGAAACTAGACTGATCCAGATGGGTAATTTTTAATTACATCACATTCTTCTGGCTATAGTGAGGGGCTCTCTTTGGTCCCTGCCATTTAAATTCTTCTGAATAGTTCCCTTAATTGCTCATCATGGTCTTTTTGACTTTTCCCATATATCAACAAATAGCATTCCTTCTAGTACTGTGTGCATATGACTCTGGAATGTCGTAAGGACTGTTGCAAAGCCAAACTGTAGCAAAATTGTCCTTCTCTAGTACTGAATGCAGTCATTTCTTGAATTTCTGGGACCAACTCTACTTTATAATATGCCTGGCCTAAATAAATTGACGAAAATATTTTTAGTAAGAATTTGGTATAAGGCATGCATCGGAAATGACTCCTTTTTGTTATGGCATTCAATCCACGATAATCTACACACATCCTGATTGATCCATCTTTCTACCCTACTATCACTAATGGGGCATTCCAAAGACTTGCAAAACCGAATAACATTTGCTTCCATTCACTTTTTTAACAACTCTTCAATCTTATTCTCCATATCCATTGGTTGACGTCGAGGATGTAGCATTTTTGGGCCTCCAGTTATCCCCATCTCATGTTGATCTAAGTTTGTAAATCCCATATGAAATTTCGATGTCATAAAAATTCCGCCGTATTCCCTGATCATTCCTTTAATAACTTTACTATTCTCAACTGCCATTGCCACTAGTGTTTTATTTATTCTTTCTTCATCAATGTAGATTTTGTTTATCAATGAAGTTTCTATATTATTGATCTTTACTAAATTTACTCCAACCTCTTTCAATGTATCAATGGCACTATGAATTCGGCCTTGATCTCTTTTACCACTACTACTGTGATTATTTTGGTCTTCTGATTCCATGTGGCCGGTATAGTCATGTATCCCATTACCTCTTCACATCCAGTTGAAAAAACTCCGCATAATAAAATCATACTACGTTGAATTTCTGGTTTGCTTATTTTTCCCCACAAATTCTTGCTCATGACTGTTGCTGATGCTCCAGAGTCCCCTGACAAATCTGTTTCTGCATTATTCACCATTAGTTTACTCAAACTTTTTCCATCTCCCGTCTGGTACATCTCTTCTTCTTCATTCATTAATTCTTCTACAATTTACTGTATAGACTCCACCGACGAAATAAAACCAATGGAGTCGCTGATATTTTTTCCGTCTTCTATCAATATAGGAAATTTCTCAGGGACATTGTATCTATCTTCTATATCTATTATATCCTGGCTGTTCTCTTCTATCAGATTTTGAATCTTCTTCTTATATGAACGCTATTTTTTGATATTGGCGTGGAATTTCTTTCCTTAACGAAAAACAAAACCCGTGTCCTTCCTTGTCGTCTATCAGACATTTATTTCCCAGGGGACACTTATATCTTCTGTATCCCTTTTTGCCACAGTAAAAACAATCACATACCCTTAATTTTGGAACCGATGATTGTGGTAGTCTTCTACTTTCGTTGTACAATCCTCTTGCTATATTCTTTATGGACATTGTTTGCAGCTTCCTTTCTGAGCTATCCGGGATTCTCGCATTACTCAAGAATTCTTCTCTTGGGAATGGATCTCAATGAACGTGGTTATTTCCTTCGTATTGTATTGGTCCCCGCGCATAGGATGTCCATCTCTTCTTGATTTGTGGTGGCTAAATGACTCTTCTGACAGTCTTTTTTGTGGTGATGTAGGTATGGAATCTTGAGTATTCTTTGAATTCTTATCTTCTCTCCCAGTCACGCTAGCGCATGTTCCTTGACCAATTGCTTTGATAAATTCAGTTTTATTGTTTTCATTTTTGTTACTTTCAAATATTTCGCCAATGATTTCGTTTCTTCAATTTTGTTTCTAGTTTCGTTATTACTATCTCCCTCAGTCTCGCATCGCGTGCTTATTTGTGATGAGGTCTATAACAATATCTTCTTTTGATCGTCATGAATTTACACCATCACCTAAAGCAGGAGTGGCCAACCGGCGGCCCGCAGGTTATCAATTGGCGGCCCGCATGCTTTAATATTTTGAAAATATAATAAAAACTTTTTAAAATACGATATAATACAAAAAATGTAATAAATGCAACACAAAGAATATATGCTTTATAATCAGGGCTATCAAGTATAAATAGTGCCAGTTTATCCTGTACCTAAGAGGCATAATTTATTTAACATGCACGCAAATGCTTTATTGTTTTTAAGCGGTTGTCTCAGACCCCACTACCGGCTATTACTGCGCTTCTCCTGTTCCTTAGTTGGAATTAGCACAGAAGCATTAGTTAAAAATTTACGCCTTTCAAACCTGCGGCCCGCTGCATTATTCAAAAATATTGTAATGGCCCTTTTACCAAAAAGGTTGGCCACCCCTGACCTAAAGCCTTTCTTAAGCGTATCTCAAAAGCTACAAAGCGTTCATCATCTTCTTGTTCCATAACTGCCAATTCCCTGATTTTGTCAGTTATTGATTTTGTAATTGTGAACGTATGTAAAAACCACGTTTTGGCTTTCACATTTGTTGTTCCCCCACAATGTCTTTGCTTCTGCCACCAATAACATATAGAAAATGCTTGTCAATCGCTGTCCATTTGTCAGCAGCATTCTTCTATGTCCCTGATCCATTCTTTGGCTTTTATGAATCCTCGTCCATCATATCGTCAGATGTTCAGTATGAGCATGCCTTGGAATGATTTCGGTTGGCATTCCATTAGCGATTTTATAGATACCGAAATTGCATTGAGGTTCTAATTTTCGGCATGGTCGCCAATTAAATTCATCTCGGTCTTAAAATTCTGTAAATTCAACATAAATTTATTGTTACTCACAAGTTTTTAATTTTTCAAAAAAACGTGAATTTTACTTATTTAAACAAATTCATTCAGATATCCAACTATAATACTTTGAACAAATTTTTAGATCATTAAGACACACATTAAATTAATTAAATAAAGTTGTTATTTTTGAACTAAAATTGCCATATAAAATTATTCTTACACAATAACCACTTAACTAAATATTTAATCACAATACTAATTTTTGAATACTAATATTGAATTTGCAAGTCTTGCATCTGATACTTGAGATCAACTTCTTTGAATTGATTACTAACAACCAGCTACCAACTTGGTACTAAGTATTTACGACTAAGTATTTACAAGCAGATACTGTAATGTATTATTATATTTTTTTAAAGTTTTTAATTGTAATTAGGATTTGTGATAATGTCATTTTTATCATTAGGTATGTTATAAAAAAATAAAAAAAAATATATAGTATAATTTACTATAGTAAATTTACTATAGGAAAGGATTTTAAAAAAAGAAAACCAATAACAAGAATTTATATTTGAAAATACCAATACTAGATTACCTGAAGATATTAGTGAATTATATTAATATATTAGAAGAACATTAGTTGGATTCTTTTCAAAGAAAAAGAAAAATATACAATTTTGGCAATTACTATATTATCGAAATATAGGAGTGGTCAGATGATTTCAAAACAAAAGAAAAGAAGTCGAGAGACTAATAGGAATTCGTTATTACGACTATCAATTTTGATCCAAAGTATATTCTTCTGAAATCCAATCCGTGAAGTAATTTAAGGATCGGATAATTCTAAAACAAAAGAAAGGAAATTGAAAGAAAAATAAAAATTTGTTATTGCTACAATCGATTTTGATCCAAAGTGCATTACTCCGAAGACCAACCCTAGAAATAATTAAAAGATCAAATAATTCTAAAACAAAAGAAAAGAAATCAAAAGACCAGTAAAAATTAATATTAAAACTATCAATTTTGATCCAAGATAAATCGCTCCGAAAACTAATCAGAGAAATAATTTGAAAATCCCATTGTAACAGAAATACTCAATACACCATTCAACTACCCTAATCCTGGTAACCATACCTGACAATATTACGAAGTATTAATTATTTTTGGTTAATAAATTTGTAATTGTTGTTTCATATTTTTTTACATCATCATACATACAAGCACCCCGGCAGTCCCAACACGTTTTACTTGGGACTCTGCCGGGCGCTACAAACTCTCCTCACATACAAACCGGCAATTCTTTTAAAATACTATGTGTTTACAAGCAGATTCCAAGTACCAACTACCGGGTTCCAACTACCAGCTACTAAATATTTACAACTAGATACTAAAAAATAAGTATCAACAACCAACTGCCAAAAAACTAGATACTAACAGATAAGTACCAATAACTAGGTAATAACAAACATATACCAAACAACTAAGTACTAACAAATAAGTACCAACTAATTTATCTTAAATACTGATTATTCAAGTCATTAATTAATTTGAATATGAATCAACAAAGATCTTCCTTCAAGTGAATAAGAATTTTCGAATAAAATCTAGTAAATAATTTATTTAGATTGAATAAATTGAAATAAATTAATTTTAAAATTTACTTATATAAGTAAACTTATCACATATATACTCAATCTGAAATTTGAATATCCAAAAAGTCGAATATGAAAATAGATTAAAGCAAAAACTTCAGCAAAAAAAATTCAGAATTAATTAAAACTTGAAAAATTATTGTATTACAAGGGGAATGTTCCGGTAGCAAATGTTGAGACAAACACAGATCAAATAAAAATTTAATTAACAATATTGTATCAAACCTTTTTGACTTTTAATAAAATGTTTTGAGTCTTATTTTGATAATTTAAGCAGACCACGAGGAGTCAGTTCCAACAATAATATTCCAACACATTCAATGAACTAATATTGAATCATATTTAAATACTGACTATTTTCCTAAGATATTGTAATTTCCATAAAAAACATTGATATTTAACCAATCAGAATTCACTAGAACATTATAATTCTACCCTTTTAACAGGTTTCCTAGCTTAAGATCAAAATATTTTAAAGTTCATCAATGTGTAAACTTACTATGGTTTTCTTAGAAAATATAGTTATTGAAAAAATCATTTAGTCAAATTCAATATCATTACAGTCATCATCAAAATTAAATAATTTATCATATCACTTGAATACTGTAATTATTAACCTAACTGTCATTAAAAATAATTTGTATTTTAAATTAAATTAAAAACAAGTCAATAAAAATACTGCAAATTATCAAGAAATTAAATTTATCTTAGAATCACCATTAAAACCTTAAAATTTGATAAATTCTTTCAATCAAAATTCACAAAAAATGATAGAATATTTATTTGAATATTTCCTAAAACTAGCTAACATTAACTTTAAAAAATTACCAATGAATTTGCCTTATATACCAAAATTTACCTAAATAATCATTCAAATAAAATCATTAAAACTGAAGATAAATCCATCAAATTTATCATTAAATTCCTTTAAATTATCACAAATAAAGATAAGAACTTTGATTAAAAAAATATTATTCTAAAGTGGTAAGTAATTGTAGCATAAAATGGAGAATTATTCTTTAAACAAATGGATAAAGGAAGAAAACTTTGATAAAATTAACAAATGAAAATATTATTAGCAGGTAGTAATAACCTTCATTGAGATAAGTGCAAGAATTATTCATTAATAGATTATGGTACAAA
>CAUHTR010004081.1:0-40037 GCA_959609185.1 Schmidtea polychroa | reverse complement strand
TTCATTTTGGGTTAACTATATCATTAGTCGTTTGTTTTAATATTTATATTTCTTAAATTTTTTAAATAAATATTTATTTTTGAGGCTGTTTATACTTTCATATTTTTAGCCTAATTTTTCACAAAGTTTAAACCACTAAGAACTATTTAATAAATAATATTATTTTAATAATAATAACTTATTTTTTTAACCAATAAAACTTTAAAATTTTAAAATTTAAATCAATAATTAATCCTTTTTTAATAATTCTTATTTATTGATTGATCCGATGGGATATTATTATCCAGATATAATGATAGCAAAACTACATATAATTATAACAACTACTTCAAAGAATTGTTAAGCCCCTTCTGTATAATAAAATTCGTTATCAAAATTTAATGACTCAAACATGTGGTCAACATTGCTTTGCATGGTTAAATTCAATGTTAACTCTCCGTATGAACAAAGTAGTTTGATAAATTTTATTAGAAAAAATGTCTTGTTATTTTATTGACTTTGTTAGTGGAATAATTATTAAAGAAATATGTGTTATGAATGTAAATAATATTTTACGCCCAAAGAATTGGTTATTTAATTATTTACCATTTTGGGCTCGAAATGAAAATTCCGATCAGTTAGAATGGTATGAAGATGAAGATTCGTTTAAAAGATAAATTTACAGTTTTGAAGAATTATTTACTAGGTTTAAGATTAATAAAATATTCAATCCAATTATCAGAATATTTTCCCGACAATATCTTGTGTCCTTATCGTGATCATTCTAATTGTCCTAACAAAAACTGTTTAATTACCGTGTTAGATTATTTAGAAAATTAATAAATTTTTGATAAATATTTATTATTATTATTATTATTCATATAGCATTATGAGTGCAGTTTAAATGCATGGCTAATCATGTTCTTTTAGATTGTGTGTATATGTGAAAGTTTTATTTCGCAATAAATGTGTGCAAGTTACTGTTTCACAATATGTGGGTAAATAATACAATTACTCTCAATTTCTAATTGGATGAATAATGATAATAAAGCAATGTTTTAGGATTTTTCAACACTTACTATATACCTAAAATTTTAATTATATCAAATTATAAAAATTAAAATCTACAAAATGTATTCAAGAAAATAAAAACGGAAATGGAATCAATAATGGGAAGAGTTTTTATTTACCTATCATTATTATTGCTATAATTTACAGGACTCAATCGGAATTTCAACAAAGACTGTAAAAATAACAATAATATTGGAAACTGGACAAATGGTATTTCATTATTAAATTTTATTAAGATATTAATTTATTCTATTTTAGATTTTATTATAAACAACATCAATAGAAGCAGCATAAATGGAAGAAACATGAACGAAACAAATGCAAATAGTAATGTTGATGGCACAATAGGAATGCGAACAGTAATGGAGCTGGAAATTCCGAAAAGTAAGATTTTTATTTTTATTTAAAGCCTTTTTTAATGAGTTATTAAAGTTTTTATTAAAGGTTTTACTAATGAGTTTTTAGATAAATGTTTTTTTAATAATTATTATTTGATTATTAATAATAATGAGATATAATAAGAATAGTTTGAACTGTTACGTAACAAGTTAAATATATTTTTATCAAGAATGTATTTTCATTTTATATTAATTAAGATTAAACTATTATGTATTAGGTTAAATATAGTTACATCAAAATCAATTTACCTTTTTGATAAAAATATATTTACATTGTTATTTTTTGAAATAATAATACTAAGATATGATGATGATGATAATAACAATAATTGAAAGTGATGATTTCTTGGTAGCAGCATTAATTAAATTTGAAACAATTAAATGATAATTTAAGCTTTTTGCTGCGAATAATATATTTAATACACATGAAAAAATTTTGACTAAAAATTTCTACGATAAAAGATGACGTTCTAGGCCATTCATTTTCAGCCTGTTACCTTTTTTAGTTGTTCTACCAATCACCCTGACCATATGAATTTTAAAAATTATATTCATTAAAATACTCGTTTCATAAAAAAACAGAATTTCATACGCCATTAAAGAATTTCTAGATGAATGTTTCAAGGTAGATAATCACCATAAATAAAATAACAACTCGCCTCGAAACATTTAAAGATGGCGACAAATGGACAGCGTATCTGTAAATACCAAAATCTAGAAATAGACAATAACAGTATGAATGTAAAAAGTTAGAAGACCTACCAGTAGCGGATTTAGCTATAGACGTGGGNTTATTACAGTTTTGTCTGTGTATAAAGTTCAACTGGATTTAAGCAACTCCAGCTGTTATGCTGCATCATATTAATAATATTACATAGCTCCAGTGAAGAGCGACTGTTTGAAGTTTTTAAGCTTGTATAGTGTTTGTACATAAATCTAATTATAATAATTATTGTCAATTTGGACTTTTTTTGACAAACAAATTATTGCGTTAGTATTGAAATATTAAAATAATATTCAATATTGAATTAAAATAAAATTTAAATTATAGCCATGGCTGAGTCAGCTGGTGATACTAATAAAAGCAAAGCAATTACCAAATTAAGTGGATCATCTAGGCGTAAATTGGCAAAGGAAGCCAGTCTCAAGGCAGATGCTAGCAAATATATTAAGTTAACATCATTTATAACTAAACAGTCTAAACTGCCAGTAGTTCAATCAACTGAAGTTTCTGCTAAAAATGAGCAAGTATTTGATGATCAACACCCATCTACGCATTCGAGTTCTTGTGCTGAGCCTGCTGAGACAGAAACATCATCTGAAGTTCTTGTTGAAGATGAGCAAGTAGTTGATGAACAACACCCAACTATACATTCATGTGCAGAGAATATTGAGACGGTAACATTACCTGCTCATGGCTTGAAGCATAATCGGAGTGATTCAGAATTTAATACAGTGGAAAAACAACTTGCTTCAGATATTTTACAAGAACCACTTCTTCCTCAATCCGACTTTCCTACAGATCCAGGACTCTACATTAATACAAACATAAGCTCGAAACTGATAGGAAAATTTTTTGAAATCGGACCATGTCAACCTGGACTCAATGAACCATTTCAATTTCCGACAGATGAATTGGGTCGAAAGTTTCAAATTTCTTGGTACACAAAAATTTTTGGAAAAGGTAGTATGAAGGAGGAAAGAAATTGGCTTGTCTATTCACCAACAAATCAAAAAATGCATTGCCAAGCTTGCTGGTTATTCGCTGATTGTAAAACTGAAAATTATAGCAAGGAATGGTCCGACCCAAATTTTGGAGTTTATAACTGGAAAAAAGGCATGGAAAAAATCGTTAAACATGAAACTTCCAATCAACATCAAAGTGCAATATGTCAATATTTGCTGGCTAAATATCGCATTTCAAATGATAAAACTGATATCTGGTTTGATCAGTCAGGAGCGTTATCAAGTGGAAAAAAATAGAGAAGTTTTGAAACGAATGGTAGATGGTAGTTTGCCATTTAGAGGACACAGAGAACATTCTGGCTCTGACAGGTGTAGTAATACTGGAAATTTTCGTGAATTGCTATTTTTATTGGCTAAATATGATTCCACTTTGGACAATCATCTAAAGTTTGAAAAGAAAAATGAACTTTATTTATGTCATGATGTACAAAATGACCTAATTCAATCACTTGCCTCAGAATTATCCGCAAATATTGATAATGAAGTTAGGTCTGCACAATTCTTTTCTCTAATTGTTGATTCAACAATTGATATATCCAGAGTTGATCAGATGTCAGTTTCTTTAAGATTAGTGTTAAAATCAGGACAAGTTGTTGAACGATTTATAGGCTTCTACACGTTGGAAAACAGTAATGTTGCAGCATTTTCTGAGTTACAAAAGCGAAAAATTGACATTACACTTTGTAGAGGACAGGCATATGATGGTGCCTCTGTGATGTCTGGGATTAAAAATGGTCTTCAAACTAAGATAAAGACACTTTCACCAAATGCCATCTTTGTTCACTGTTGTTCTCATGCATTGAATTTGGTGACTATTGAAGCAATGTCTCTTAACAGTGATGTTAAGTTGTTTTTTGGTACAACAGAAAAGTTGTATACTTTCCTTACATCAAGTCTACCACGACTACATATTCTCGAAGAACATCAGAAGTCTCGATATGAATCGACAGTAGATACTCTAAAACGACTTTCTGATACAAGATAGGCAAGCCGAAAGCATGCAGTTGACGCAGTTGTTGGATCATTCTCCGCTATTATATCTACTCTAGAAGATATAAATTCTGGGGAATCAAAAGAACACAAAGGAAGTGTCAGAGCAGAAGCTATGGGACTATCTATTTTGATAACAAAATATTCTTTTGTTTTTCTGATGCTATTTCTACAAAAGCTGTTAGATAATATCTTTGTGTTATCAAACTATTTGCAACGAAAGGACATTGATATTGCGTTTGCAAAACAATTGATTTATGTTGCCAGAAATAGGTTTGCTGATATGAGAAGTGATAAAGCTTTTGAAAGTCTAAATGTTGCTGTAAAATCATTTATTATCAAAAATTGTTCCTTACTAGATGTTGAAACAGAATTTAAAGAAAAGCGAGTTGCAAAAAGGAAACGCATGGCAGGTGAACTTAACAGAGATGAAAGGGTTGATGATCCAACTACACGCTTCAAATGTGAAACGTATTTCACTGTCTTGGATACACTTGTAACACAACTAGATGAACGTTTTAATGATTTTATTCTCCTGTCTTGATCCATCACAAATATCAGAAGAAAATAAAGAATCTTTTCAAAATTTATGTGACATTTACCAAAACGATATTAATATTGAAGAAGCAATCCTAGAATATCATACTTTCAAATACGTGTATGCATCAATACGCCCATAACTATCTTGTGAACTACAACTTAAAGAGGTGCTGCCTTTCTTGGTTGAAAAACAGATGGCACTAGGACTTCCCAATTTGGCAATTCTCTATAAAATATACTTGACTCTTTTTGTTACATCTGCTACTGCTGAAAGAAGTTTCAGTAGACTGAAAATCATCAAAAATTATTTGCGATCAACAATGACAAACGAACGTCTGTCTGGATTAGCATTAATTTCAATAGAACGCGAACTGGCTGAGAACATTGACTTTGAATCGACTATAAATCGTTTTGGTTCAATGAAATCACGCAGGAAGCAATTTAAATAATAAAAAAACTTGTATGTTTGTTACATCAATAAATTTACTAGAATAAATTTACTGAATATAATGCTTTTTAATAATATTAGTATTCACTCAATACTCGCGAAAATAAGTAGTACCATCTTCATAATTTGTGGCGCCCCCTGAAAATTTTCCTCGCACCCCCCACGCACCAAAATGTAAATCCGCCACTGAGACCTACTATCATTGTACTAGTGATATCCTTTACGATTTTGGTAGTAGGATGTTTTAAAGAGAACACTTGAACATCATGAGATAAGAAAAGGTCAAAATTTATTCGGACCGCAAAATGTATAATTTAGTAAGTGATCGTACTACATATTTACAGGTTTTCTGCGAAATTAAAAGGCATTCGAAAAATAAATTTATCAAACAAATCAGAAAAAGAAAGATTTGGAAAATGTGAAACACGCGGAAACATATCATAAAAATATTTAAATAGCAAATGATCCGATCAATCGTTGATCAGATTCATCATCAATAAAATGCATGAATCAATAGCTTCAGCTGCTCTTTCAGATCTAATTTTTTTGTCCTTCTCACTTGACATAGTCGACAAATATTTTTCCAGTGATTGAGTAGACTGCGAACCTTTTTTCATGGAGCTTTGGAGATGATCCTTGGCTTTCATTACTATTTGCGCAGCGTTTCTTTGAGAGATGAATAACGAGTTCGGTCTAATGGGTTTATAGTATTTATCTAATAATAATATTAATAATAATAATAATAATAATAATAATAATAATAATAATAATAATAATAATAATAATAATAATAATAATAATAATAATAATAATAATAATAATAATAATAATAATAATAATAATAATAATGATAATAATAATAATAATATAAACATTACAAACTTTGTGATACCCAGTGCAAATCCCAATAGTAGACTAGTTTCGAGCTTTTCGCTCTCATCAATACAATGCAGGAGACGCGAAGATTTCTCTTCGCGCCAGGTAAGTGTACAATATTGCTGATTCAACTCTATATCTTTGCGTCTCCTGGATAGTACTGATATGAGCTAAAAACTTGAAACTAGTCTACTATTGGGATTTCGCACTGGGTATCACAAAGCTTGTAATGTTTATATTATTTTAATGTTAGACATCCGTGAAAAAATTTTACACCAATATTAATAATAATAATAATAATAATAATAATAATAATAATAATAATAATAATAATAATAATAATAATAATAATAATAATAATAATAATAATAATAATAATAATAATAATAATAATAATAATAATAATAATAATAATAATAATAATAATAATAATAATAATAATATTATAAGAACATTTTACAAATTTCACTACTGATTTATGTTCCATTAACATTGAATTTATAAACAGGGCTCTCAATCGGGATACCGCGAGCTCATATAATTTTATTACTGAAAATTTATTAATTTCATATTAAATTATTACATTACTAAATTTTTTATTATAACTTCAAAATGTTTTACATTTAAAATTTTAGTAGTAACGTTAGATTTTAAAAGTTTTACATTTTCTATTCAAAAAAAAATAATTTAGGTTATTAGATACGATTTTGCGTTACTTATAATAACGGTGCATGTATAAATTATTTCTTGCCAATAAAATATTCGAATTCGTAATTCTATGTTGTGCAAAATAAGCATTATTTCAACAAAAATGAAATAATGCCTATATAAAAATTTTGAAAAATTCTAATGGATAGTCATTAATATGCCCCGAGTCACAATGAATTGAGTGGGATAATAAGAATAATAAGGAAAATATATATTCCCTGCAAACAAAATCTATATGGTTTCGAAAACATATCGACTTAATAGTAATATTATAGTAATATTAATGATAATATTAATATTATTATATTATTAATATTATAATAATATGTATTAGTTTCAGTAATTTATATTTACTTGAAATATTATTATATTAACATTAAGCTTTTCGCTGCGAAGTATATATTCAATAAAATGAAAGAATTTTTGATTATAAAAATAGTTCTTTTCAATTTCCTGGAATTTAGCTATTTTAATTTTCAAATGAATTTTGATCTTCTCTTTTATTCCTATTTTCTCTCTTCTCATTGGTTCAAAATAAAATAAATCGAAATAACATTTTTTCTCAAGAATTCAAAATTAAATTTACTTGAAAATTCAAAATAACACAATAAAAAAAAGTTTTTAAAGCTTTTATAACTACCGTATATACACGAGTACGAGTCGGAAAATTTCAACCTTTTCAAGAAGATAATCTTAATCCGACTTAAGCCAAATGTAATAAAATATAATAAAAGTAATATTTTTATTCTTAATGATTCTTAAAAGTTTATTTCCTTAAAATTTGATCTAGTTATTTATATTGTTTTTAAAATATTATTTTTAAAAACGAAAATATTCTCAAGGCCAATAACAACTGATCAACTGGTGATTTCACTGATCTTTTCTTCAGTGTTAATTGTTGGTCGTCTGTTTATGATGAGAATTGTCTCTTTAAATCAGACATTTTTCTTTTGGATGTTACCATTGGCTAAAATTTCAATTAAAATATTTTTTTTTCCTTCTTTGGTTGAATTTTTTGGAGAGAAAACAGGCATGCCTGCCTAGATGCTCTTTGGTGCAAGTTCCTGAGTATACTTTCAATGTATATATATCTTTACCTACATTGGATGTGATGCAGTAGAAAACTTTTTTCGGAAGTATATTTTTTTCGATATCTGGCAGTTTTCCATTGTCGCAAATGTTTTCTTTTTTTTATTATTTGCCAGAACTTCCCTCAACGTTCAAGACTTATGTACTATACGAACTTTAAGGCTAGCGCGTTTAAGTTCTTCCAGGAACTTGAAATGGAATGGAATATTCGGATAAAAATATTTCTTTTTATGTGCGGTCTCGCTAATCTTTTTGAGGTTGAATTCATTTAAATTGAAAGATCGAGTATGAAAGAAATGTAGAAAATGTAGAACAATTCTTTTTATTTGGCGTATTATTATTAATTTAGATGACCTAAATATGAATGTTGAAAAGATTGTTAATGACGACAGAAGATTTGATGTCAATAAATCAATTTATAATGATGCTGAAACATTTAATGCTCTTTCAACTATGCCAACTGTGACAATAAATGACCAATTTAAGTACTTTTATATTGATTATTTATTTTAACAAACTTAAAATTAATTAAATTTTGTTTAAAATGAATAAATTTTAGTAAATATATCGAATTTTTTGCACAATTCTTCAAATAATTGCAAACTAAAAGATGACAATTAATTTAGAAAAATTTTTAGAAATTATATTAAATAAATTAAGTAATTTTAAATATTTACTTAAGTTAAATAAATTTTGATATTTTGTAACTAATTTTAAATTAACGCTATTTGAGTAAAACATTTTATTTAAACAATTTTTTATAAACAATCTTTATTAAATAATTTAAAGATAATAAAATTATTTATATTTATATAATATTTCTTTATGCAATTCCTATATTTAAATAAACTTTTTTTAAGCTTTTTACATATATCTTTTAATGATATTTCAATTTATTTAATCCTAAATATTTGTTACACTTAATTTTAATAAAAGATCAAGGTTTTTCGTAATTAAGGTAAACTTTACCCGAATTACTGCCCCTCCATGCCCCATGAATGCAAATGCACAGTATAATAATAAAATATTACAAGATCAAAAATTATTATAAATGCCCTATATGCCAAACCCCAACTTCGGACCCATACAAAAAAATTTATAATGAACAGTGAGCACTTGATTCAATTTAATACTGATAAATGTACCGATATCACACAATTCAGTATGGATATAAATCAAAGTTCCTAAATAAAATGTTTACCTTGTGATTGGAACAACGGATATATTTTGACAGAATTATAATTTCTTTCACCTAGATTTATCAGTGATCCGCTATTATTTCTTGTTTTGACGGAACAATTCAGAGTTTGATGCAGTTTAAAAATGGAATTAATGGATCTGTTACTGCCGAATAATTCGGGTGTCCCTAAAATAGAATAATTTGATAATCTTTCATTCGAGTCCTGTAGCTATAAAAAAACTTCAGTAAGCCAACCAACTATGGACTGATCAAACATCTTCATGAATTTCAACAAGGAAAAGTATCATTTACCCTATGATTTAGAGGGACGTTTATACTAGACCCTCGATTCAAGGGAAACCTTATCAAAACATTAAAAACATTAAAGAAAGTCATGTTGAAAAGCGCGAACGACGTCTAAATCCGTAAAATCTCAATTAATTATTTACCACTATAACTCTAAATTACAAAATCATTTAAAAGTTTCTTACGTTTCTGACACGAAGGAAATTCCTCAATATCTATTTCACTTTTTGATCCAGAGTCACTGACTGACCAGCTGCGACCAGACCGTCTCTGAAATAGATACCTTCTTTCTTCCAATAGATTTGGAATTGAGTAATCAGAATTATCTTGAGCAATGATAAATATTAATATAATTTGTATAAATACTTTACCAGTAGAGAAACTTTGATCAGAACTTTCAATCTGACAATAATTTTGATTTTTGTCACAAGATTCGATGAATTTCTCCTTGACGATCAATGCAGATTTAGCAGGAGGACATTTCTTCTTGAGAATCGATTTTGCAGTAAAATGGCCGCGACCAAGACCTGTACATGGGAATAAAATACATAGTAGAAAATAGCATCATCATACATTTTTGGATTGTCTGCAGACTGGATGTGACTTTGTGAAGTTTGTTGCGAAAATGATCATTGGACGTTCGAATTGACATCTAAACTCGAAAAGGTATCAACGAAAATATTGAATCGCACATTTACTAAAAATAAAAAGCTCCCAGTTGGTGTAAACTCATTCACAGACATACCAGTTTATCCTCGATTTCCTGGAAATCATTATCGAATTTGACGGTGAAACGAGAACGAGAAGGGACGATCGAGTTGTGGACGTTCATTTCAACACAAACAATTGACACAACCTTTTTGATAATTGCAAGTGTGTAGATCAATATTCTATAACAAACTGGCAGCATGCATAGGAGCATTCATAGACACACACACACACACAAATGCACACAAACGCACACAAACACATGCGTACAATTAAACTATTCACAACTCATGAATCTACTCACCATATTTATCCACTTACACTTATGATCAATAACTGTTTTTAGGTGCTTTTATATAGCAAAATTTCGTGGAATTTGTTAGCAGACATATGAATCATTTAGCACCGACCCAGTCGGATCAACAGCTGACTCAGCAGGGAAATTTTGTATTTGTCATTTCCTATTCCTCTTGACTCATTTTTTTTCAATTATTTAAATTAATTAATAAATCGTTGAAATTATTTTAAATTATTATCATATATTATAATTATTATTTATTTTTTTACTATTAATAATATGTTATTATTATTATTATTATTTTATTATTAATATTAATATTACAATGAATATTAATATAATAATAATTATTATTGTTTGAATAGTATAAATATTATTATTATTATTAAATGTTACCTAGACATAGATGCGATAATAATTTGGAGAGAATGAAAATGCCTTAACTGAAATTTGTCCGCCAAATAATCATGTACCCACTCATAACCAAATTTGATATGAATAATTGATGTGAAGAAATAGAAATGTCCACCATTTCACCTCCTGATTCTACACAATAGAATTGATACGAATCGCGAGGTAACCAGAGGATTTGAACTCCCCATTGTCAATGAATTTGTTACTTCCTGGTTTCAAAAGTGACAATTTCACTGGGCAGTTGGTAGTCTATGAGCATTTTCTTGCAGTCAACAAATTAATCGATTATAAACAAAATTTATTTTTTCTGTGAATCCATTACATTGCTAATTTGATGTCTCGTCAGGAATTTCTTGCTCCGTCAAACATGACTGAATCGAAACTTTCCGGTTTAAAAGTGAGTTTTGTTATTATTTTTGTTTACTTTACGGATTAATTGACAACAATAGCTTATATGCGCAGAACAACATTTCGGTGAGACAATGTTTATAAGAGGGTCTATGAGAATCTCATTGAACTTCATCCCCTGGATACTACCAGTAAACAAATAAAACAATTCTCGCTATTATAAATTCTTTAATAATATTTATAATTAATGAATAACAGAACCAAAAATATCATTAACTCGTTCGATGCGTACAAATATTTTGTAAGGTTTCTTAACCATGAACTCAATCAAAGCATTTTCATTCTCCTATACTTTTGAAAAAATAAAATTCTTTTGATATAATAATAATAATAATAATAATAATAATAATAATAATAATAATAATAATAATAATAATAATAATAATAATAATAATAATAATAATAATAATAATAATAATAATAATAATAATAATAATAATAATAATAATAATAACAATAATAAACATAAACATCACTACTGTAGATCAAATAAATATTGAAGTACATGGGGTGTACGCGGTAGTTTACGGGGCTGCTTAAAATCTCAGATAATTGTCAATAACATGATTTGAAGAGCTTGTCTCAAAATCCAAATTATACAAAAATTTCTCCCTATAGCTCCTCAAAATACAATAAATAACAACTTGCTACAGAAATCATAATTTCACTCTCTCATCACTTTGAGACACATCGACCACTTATATAAAATAGCAAATTTTCAGTGTTTGAACAAAAATTTCTTAACGGATGAAAATTTGGGTTTAATATGTAAAAATATAGATTGGAATGAAGGAATGTTAATCATATAATAGAACAAATCAGTGGGTAGATATTCGCCCTCTGCACCCTATCGACTATCCGGTGTACACCCTCTCCCTAGATTAATTTCGTAAATATGTAATTAATCTGGGTTAATTTTTGAATTCGCAATTACCTAATATTTAATTAAAAAATTTATGTCAATTTGGAGGACTATAGTGAAAGCACTATAGTAGTCTCAAAAAATTTTTTGTACCGGAAATTCGGCTCTCATTAAAATTGCCTAAAACAAATTCTCGTTAAAAACATTAAATAATTTTTGAGTCTCAGGAATTTCTGTACAGGGAATTTGGCCCTCATTAAAAAGCCTAAGTATTTTTTTATCCCAGGATTTTTGTACAGGAATTTATGGTAATATATTTTGAAAATTCGACGTCTTACGAGAAATTAGGGTAATAATTTTAAAAAAAAGTAAATAAGTAAATTTAAGTAATAATTTTTAAATTTATGGTAAAATATTTTCAAGATTCGATGTCATGAGAAAAAATTCAACTATCAAAACAAGGTTTTTGAAACAATCTATATTTTACTTTCTTAATTTCACTCAAAACCAAAATTTTATTTTTATAACACAAGATTAATATATTGAAAAATATCAACTCGAAATCTCCACAAGGAAATTGTTCATACTATTTTGCACTTTAAGTACCTATATGGACATAAGATTCAAACTTATATAACATATTTTAGATATAATTACGTTATCTCTTTAATCGGAAGTTAATGAATAGATAAGAATTTATATTGAAATAACACTAGATTTGACTTATCAATATTTTTTTAATTGACCCACTTTCCGTGATCGGATCGATCTGAAAATTTGACAGCATACAGTGTTCTCAACAACAAATCTACTTGCCAAATTTCAGTTCACTTCAATCACAGAAAGTCGGTTAATTTGGCCTCACAAAATTTGCGTGGCACATACAAACAGAAACATCAGCGAAGTTTATATATAGAGAGTAATAATTTAAAAATAAGTAAATAAGTAAATTAAATTGGATAAAGTCAATATGCAAGAAAAAATCTCGGCACGAAAAGAATATGCTCTCTGGTTCAATAACTATTTCAATAATGAAATGTCCAATGCAATATTCATTGATGAGTCTTCATTCAATTTGCATCTTAAAAGATCTTACTCAAAATCTAAACAAGGAACTCACAGCAATGTACAAATCTCAACTATTCGGCGAGGACGTCCCTTAGTGGGATGTTATATTGTAAAACAATCTCTCATTCCACTGTCAATGCAGATATTTTCTCAGGCTATATTATCTATGTATTCATCTAAGAGATGTGCTCCGCCTAGAAAATGTATGCTTAATTTTAGATAATGCAAGAGTGCATAAACGAGCAGACATTCAAAGAATTACATCAGAATTTAATTATAATTTTAAATTTCTTGCGCCTTATTTTTATATGCTGAATCCTATCGAAAATGCGTTTCAAAAATCAAAAATGGGATTCGTTCTAGATTAGGTGCCACTGGTAATTTATCTGAATTAATGTTACTAGAAGTTGATAACGTTACAGCAAATGATTGTGCAGGATATTTTAGGCATATAATTCGAAATATCATTGGCTGTGCGGCGGAATTACCTTAAAGTTAATTTACTCACGTTATTGGATTCATTTATTCCTATTTATTATTTCATTACATTTCATTATTTCATATTAGCATGATTTGAAGCGTTTTTTAAGGCCGGGTGCGGGCCGCATGTAAGAGGGTGTCAGGCCGTATGTTTGACACCACTAGACTGGAGGCTTAGATGATTCTTATTTAAATTAATTATTAAATTGAATAATCAGTATTTAAGATAAATATTTACTGGATTAATAATGACTAGAATTTAAAATTCTTTCTTATCTATTAATTGGCTTTTTTATGATATTTATTTACTATGTTTTGAATAATTTAAATATTTACTTGTCATTTTTACAATAATTCTTTTGTATTTCAATTCAAGCACCTATAATTTTTACCTAATTATCAGAAAATCTTACAAGTACTGAAATATTAAGTTCAGTCAATCAGTCACATTTTTATTAATTTTTCGTCAAATGAGTGTCATTTTCTTAACAATCAACTTCAATGAAGATTTTCTTTTAAAGATCAATCAATTTTTTTCAAAAACATAAAATTAACAAATGATTCATTTTTTAATTAATGTAAGGTTAAAAGATTTATTCACTCTTAGCACTGTAATTGTCAACTATTTTATTCATTAAATGGCAATAGGTTTTCCTTAAAAAATTATTCATATTTCTTCAAAAACCTAACAACATAATTTAAATGTGAACAATTTTTTTCTAGTTACTATCAGATGTATTCAAGAATTTAATAAATGTATTATTGTTGTTGGTTATTTACCAAAGTTTAGTTGTTGACGAAGGATTAGATCATTAATTAGATTATGACTGCAGAATTATAATTTGACGAAGAATCGAATAAATTACAATAAATTGAAGATTTTTATTAATAAAGTTTATTATTAATTATGTGTTATTTCTTAATGGTTAATAATTAGTTGTTGTGACCTGGTTGTGAGTCTGTTGGTAAGATATTGTTGGTACTTATTTTTAGTACCTAGTTGTTATACCTGGTTATTGTATCAGAAAGTAAGAATCAATATTGCAAAAATTGTTCGTATGGATCACGAATCAATACAAAGACCTGGTTTGATTTGGTATGGTTTGCAGTAATCCACGAAACATTACATGTCCATATAAATGTGGATACTGCTGAGATTATAAGAAAGAAATAGTTAATATTTTTCTGTCTGAATTAGGAAGAGTTTATTATAAGAAAGTATATGAAAAAATATAATGACTCTTTGTTTTCTTTTATTGTATATTTGTATGCGTTTGTTGGTACTTAGCTGTTATTGCCTAGTTGTTTGTACTTAGTTGTTGTTAACTGGTTGTCGGTACCTGGTTGTTAGTACCTGGTTATTAGTACCTAGTTGTTAGTACTTAATTTTTAGTAGTTGGTTATTGGTATTTGGTTATTCGTAATCATTTGTTAGTACCTAGTTGTTGGTACTTGTTTGTTGGTAGCTGGTTGTTAGTAACTGATTTCTGGTTGAATTATTATTATTATTATTATTATTATTATTATTATTATTATTATTATTATTATTATTATTATTATTATTATTATTATTATTATTATTATTATTATTAATAATAGTTCATATAAATTTCCTTTAAAATTTTCCTTTGAAAATTATTTCATAAAAGTTTACATTAAAAATCTCGTCAAAAATTTCATTATATTACATTATTTCTCAGATGTTAGCGTTTTTTGAAAATACATTACATTTAAATGCATTCATTTTTAAAATTATTATTTTAATTTATTTAAGTTAAATTTTTACTTTACTTATTTTAAATTATTACTTTAATTTACTTACTTTTTAAATTAATACCATAATTTTTCATAGGACGTCGAATCTTCATTATATATTACCATAAATTCCTGTACAAAAATCATGAGGTCATAAAAAATATTTTGGCTTTTTTTAGCGAAAATTTATTTTAGGCTTTATAACAAGGGCCGAATTCCCTGTACAAAAATTTCTGAAACTAAAATACTACCTCACTATAATGCTTCATATGCACCTTCTTCAAACTGATATGAATTTTTAAATAAATATTAAATATTAAATATCAAAGATTAATCAAGAATAATTAACAATGAAACTAATCTAGGGAGATAGGGTACACCGGATGGTCGGTAGGGTGCAGAGGGTTAATATCTGCTTACTGACATCCACAAAAAATGTTGCAAAAACTAAAATGCAACTAGTGAATAGATTTTGAATCAATTGCGAAAGATATTAATAATGTATTGAAAAAGGTATAATAGAATGAGAACATTCTGTGTCAAGATTTTCAGGAAAAGAACGATAAGTTACTGATAGAAACTATTTGTTATTCAGGATTTGAAATTACAAATTATAAATAAACAAATAAATAAACAAATAAATAAATAAAAAGTGTTCTACTAAATAAATTCAAAGAATATGAGGCCACAGCTGGACACGGGAGTTGTAAGGGATTCGTCCGCATGACTGGACATCAAATCCATCATTTTAATAGATTATTTAAAATTTCTATCAAGAATATAATAATGTATTAATCTTAAAGTGGTGTTGGGCAAACACAAAAAGGCCCTTTAGCAGCCGAAATTACAATAGAGAAGTTGGATTCCAACACATTACAATAAAGTTACTGGGATAGAAAGAAATAAGTCACCCAATTATGACAAGTCATACCCGAGTCAATTGATAATTTAAAATTCCTTTCACTATATGAACCGTCATCTACTCCGCTTATATTAGCATGCGGGGATCTACGGATGATATCCTATTTCCGTTCTAATATCACTATTCTCATAGAATGCTTGTAAGCGGATGTACCCGTCGGTAACCATAGTAAAAGATATTGCAATTCTGTCTCATTGCCATTGACAGCCATATATTAAATATCAAATAAGAAACCAATATCATCAAATTTATTTAAAATGCAAAAGGCGAGAAATGAAGATTAAAATTAAATAAAGATGAATGTAAATTTTCCAGGTGGAGAATAACATTCCATCTCGGAGAACGTCAGTCATGTCGAATGCCAGTCGAATGTCAATGGACAGTGGGGACAGATATGGTTCTATTTCTCTGGGAAATAATATGGGTAATGACATTCCGATTATGCAAGAAGAGTTAATGCCATTACCTGAAATTAACAGCAACAAAGACACGAAAACCTATTTCCAAACGATGATTCCTATCTTACCTCTTTATCTATCGATTCCGTGCCTCGTATTGAACATATTTCTTCCAGGAATTGGTAAGTTTGTGAAATGTTTATAATTGAATTTCATTTGCAATATCAAAAATTATTTATTGTATCTTGATAAAAGTAAGCAATTCAAATAAACTTTTACCATCAGAGTAAATAATTATTAAGTTAATTATTATAGTTTCATAAGAAGAAATAAAATTTCTTATATTATTATTATTATTAATATTATTATTATTATTATTATTATTATTATTATTATTATTATTATTATTATTATTATTATTATTATTATTATTATTATTATTATTATTATTATTATTATTATTATTATTATTATTATTATTATTATTATTATTATTATTATTATTATTATTATTATTATTATTATTATTATTATTATTATTATTATTATTATTATTATTATTATTATTATTATTATTATTATTATTATTATTATTATTATTATTATTATTATTATTATTATTATTATTATTATTATTATTATTATTATTATTATTATTATTATTATTATTATTATTATTAATTATTATTATTATTATTATTATTATTATTATTATTATTATTATTATTATTATTATTATTATTATTATTATTATTATTATTATTATTATTATTATTATTATTATTATTATTATTATTATTATTATGAGGAAGTTGAAAGATTCTTAAAGATTAATTAGAAATTTTCTAAAAATTTAAAATATATTTTTATTGAAAAATATACTAAAAAGAAGAAAGAAATTTATCATTTTTAAAAAATATTTTTATGAAAAAAATATTTTAAGAAAAACTGAAATTTGTTTAAATAACAAAAATAAGAAGAGACAAGTTTTTTGAGTATATCATTTATTAAATAAAATTTATGGAATTATTTAGTGATTTGAAAACGGATGTTCTCACGGATGAGAATCCTAATATGGTGGCAGTGGGAAACACCGACGCTATTACCGAAAGATTATTGCCAAAGGTGTTCTGTCAAGGCGATGACTTGGAAATATTCATCAGAAGATCTGAAATTTATTTCGATGCTAAATGCATCAATAAAAAAGAACAGGAAAGATTGACTGCATGCATGATCAACGAGGATATATTGGAGAAATATGCGAAGACAGTTAAAAACGCAGAAGGATTTCAAGCCAGGTTACGAATGGCATTTGATTACGAAAGAGAAGTAATAAAGGATATGGAAAGTTTATTGAATTATAAAAGACGAGGCGAAGAGATTGAAACATATTTAAAAAAAGTGGAGGACCTTGTTGACAGGTTGTTTGAGAACAAAGAATTTACCAAAGAGAAAATAACAGCAAACATGTTGATAGTATGTGCTGAGAATAAAGAAGTTGAGAAGTACAGAGGAGATAAAGGAAACATTAATTCTGATGGATAAAGTGGACAGGCAGAGAGATCAGATCAACGCTATGAAAATTTATGCAAGAGTAGTCTATCAGGATCCACAGAGAAGAGGACAGTACAAGCAGAAAGATGAAAGAGAAGAAGTCAGGCGACGAGAAGAACCAGAGTGCTGGCTATGCCACAAAATAGGCCACACGAAAATAGAATGTCCAGTAAGAAGTAAGATAGAGTGCTGGACATATCACAGAAGCGGACATATAAGTAGGAATTTTCCAGATAAAAAAGTGCCAAGATGTTTTGGCTGTGGGAAAGAAGGTCATATAAGAAAGTTATGTCAAGATATACGGTGTAAAAGATGCAACAGAAATGGTGATAGATCAGAAGAATGTTATACAAAGTCGAGTTAAAAGAAATCGATAGAGAAACAAAGACCGACAGGAAACAGATACAGCCGGATTAACGAAATCGAAGAAGAGGAAAATGGAATCGTGCGTAGAGACAAATGAAGATAATTTTAGTAGGTCGTACCCAAACAACAGGGCTCCACCAGTAAAGGAGTTGGTTGGAGCCATATACTAACAGAAAGTGGATGGGATATCCTCAAGAGGTAGAAAAGTGGGAGAATGTAGGAAAGGTAAGTGAGAAAGTATACAGGTTCCTAAGGAGAGAAAAATTTGAAGAGGAAGTGGAAAGAATTGGAACAATTGAAACGGGGCAGGAGGTAGAAATTGTATATAACAAGCTTCAGGGAAGACCTAGTGTAACAGTAATGATGAATGGGGAAATTTTCGACTGTTTATTAGACACCGGAGCACGAATAAAAGTAATGAGTGTGAACTGTTTTAACAAGTTACGAGGACAACAATTGATGAGAAGCGACGATAAGTTACGATGTGCAAACGAAAGTACGATAGAGACAATTGGAAGAACAAAGCTTAAAGTAACTATCGGAGATATTTCTAAGGAAGTTAGATTCATTGTCGCGGAGAAAGTGACACCAGAGGTGATTGGAGGAGTATAATTACAAGAAGCATTTAGATATAGGCTGGCAAAAAAGAAAGATATCGAATCTAGTGAAAAAGCCAAGAACTATATTTGTAACATTGAACCAAAATTCGGCAGACAAATAAAGGATGGAGAAAGATTGACGCGAACGTTGGAACATCTAAAGATTGATGAGGATAGTAAATTAAAGGAAATAATAACGAACAGTGGAAACGTGTTTATGGCGGATAAATGGGGTGTGGGTCGCACGCATTTAGTAAAACATAAGATAATTACAAGAGGTGAACCGATAAACATAAAACCATATCGTCAACCATTGAATTTGGAAACAAAAATTGAAGAAGCAATACAAAATTTGTACGAAAACGAGATTATACGGAAATGCAACTCTCCATGGAACACGCCGTTAATCTGCGTATGGAAAAAAAGAGAAAAAAGATATTAGGCTATGCTTGGATTTCAGACAGCTGAATGCAGTAACAGAGAGGAAGGCATTCCCAATGCCAAACATAGACGAGATGTTAGATTTGTTAGGAGGGTCCGTGTATTTTAGCTCAATCGATCTTGGTAATGCATATTACCAAGTGAAGTTAGACGAAGAATCGCAAGAGAAAACAGCATTCTCCACAAAGAAAGGGCAATACTGTTTCAATAGAATGCCGTTCGAAATTGCTGCAGCACGAGGTACGTTCCAGGAAATGATGACAAAGATAATAGGCAAAATAAATGGAACAATGGTCTATTTGGATGACATTCTAATTTATTGGAATAGTAAAGAAAAACATAATACAATACTCAGTGAAGTATTAAAAGTGATCGATGAAGCAGGACTAAATATTAATCCAGAAAAGTGTCAAATAATAAAGAAAGAAATCAGATTCTTAGGACACATAATCAGTAAAGAAGGAGTAAAAACCGATCCTTCTAAGATTCAGGCTATACAAAACTTTGGGAAGCCAAGTTGCGTAAAGAAACTTCGAAGCTTTCTAGGCATTTGCAATTATTATAGAAGATTCATCAGTGAGTATGCAAAGAAAGCAAGGATGTTAGAACAATTATGTAGCTGTCCGAGTAACAAAAAACTGGAATGGACTGAAGGAACAAATAACGTATTCGAGGGAATGAAGTTATCACTCACAACGGCACCGATCCTATGCTTTCAGGATCTGAGAAAGGAGTTCATTTTAGATACTGATGCCAGTTCTGATACCATTGGAGTAGTGCTTTCGCAAAGAGATTAAGATGAAAAGGAGAGAGTAATTGCGTATGGATCACACTCGATGACGAGCCATGAAAAAGGATATTGCATTACATGGAAGGAACTATTGGCGGTATACTATTTTTGTATTCATTTTAAGCACTATCTCTACGGAAGAAGATTCACGCTAAGGACAGACCTAAGAGGAGACAAGTTTTTTGAGTATATCATTTATTAAATAAAATTTATGGAATTATTTAGTGATTTGAAAACGGATGTTCTCACGGATGAGAATCCTAATAATTATAATTATTATTATTATTATTCTTATTATTATTATTATTATTATTATTATTATTATTATTATTATTATTATTATTATTATTATTATTATTATTATTATTATTATTATTATTATTATTATTATTATTATTATTATTATTATTATTATTATTATTATTATTATTATTATTATTATTATTATTATTATTATTATTATTATTATTATTATTTTATCAGTAAGGTCATTTTTATTCTCAATGAACTTTGATCTGTTTTTTTTCATGTATAATTTCATTTATCTACTTCTTCACAACAAATCATTGTTTAGATTTATTTCTATTTAACATGAATTTTCTGCACTAACTTTAACCCTCAAAAGGATGTACAAAATTTTACTTAGAAAGGATGCGTGTGTACATTTTTTACGCATTTTCCACGTCATTTGCAAGACTCGAATTAATCGCGGTAGTCTTACATAATACATTTTAACGAGTTTCACTTATGCGAGACCACAAGTAACTAAAAAATATAAATAGCCTTAGTAACGACCGCAGAAAACAAAGTTTACATTAGAAATTGAATAGTGATGATACCCGTTTTTCGTAAGTCAATGTAATTAATACGCACTGTTATATTTACAATCAAAATACACATGATATTATTACATTTGGAATCCAAAGAGCATTACCGTTACAGTATGTTTTGTTCATACAATGCCGATGTCTAGGACAAATCGGTCTGGGACATTCTAGGAATATGTGAATGGTGGATGCCGCTGTTATTCGATCCTTTTGGCAAAGAATTTTGTGCCGTATGGTAATTTTGCGTTGCTCATCATTCTTTTTCTTTGCAAATTGTTCTGAAATTTAGAATGATATATTTCAAAAAATGTATTTATTTCATGCACGTAGCCTTGATTTTTTATGACAATAGAAGCGTTGTACACAGAAACATCCAAAACATTATAATTGATAAGCAGTGACCATTGATTGGCTTTCCTTCTGCATGTGTATTCTTCAGTACAGTCATCCAACCTATTCACCCTTTCTTTCCCAACAATGTAATCAAATATTAGTTGTGGTACTCGTGCTTCTCCCAGTATTGCATAACCGTTTGAGGAACTTAGCATGAGCACATTTCGATTTTTCGTAGGCACAAATAAGTAAACGACGATGTTATTGGCATAAAAACTTAGTAGATCCAACAGACTTATTATTTTTGCTGAGGGCAGGAATTTATTTACGATTAGAATGCACAGTCCCAATGAAAATAAATCTTTCTACAGTAGTTCCCTTGCCAAATCATGGCTTGCGAAATATATGTCTTTTATAATTTCTTGCCCAGAACCAAAATACGGATGCGCCAGACGATGATCAATTTGTTTAGATGATTTTTTTTTACGTCCAACATTTGTTTTGCCTAAGTAAATATAAAAGTTTAAAGCAAATCCGGAAGATGCTTTACATAGTCAGTATATTTTAGCTTCATATTTTCTCAGCTTTTGTGGCACATATCTGGGGCCCGGAACCTTTCCACGAAATCCCATAAGCTGTTCATCGATAGTTAAATATCTGCCAGGAATGTAGATTCGCCTCAAATTACTTTCGAACAATGTTATGAATTCTCGCACAACAGGCCATTTGTCATCCTTTTTACGTCCTCCTGTTTTCGGAAGTTATCAAATCGTATTGACCTCAGAAAATACTTGAATTTATTCAAAGACATGATTACTCGGTAAAATGGCTTCGAATCAGTAGAATGCCACAAAGAAGACAGCTTGGTCATGTTGTCGCGATCACAACCGACAGAAATAATTACCCCAATAGCAGCACAAAATTCGTCATAATTCAAACATTTATACAAATACAAGTTCTTCCTTCCACTGCCTACATTTTGTCTTATTTCATTAAGTTTTCAATTTGTGTGGTGCAGTATCGTTCGCAAGATTTCTTCAGAATAGAACATTTGAAAGCTTCTAATTCGTTTCTAGAATTAACTATTACTCGTGGCCTGTCGAAATAGAATGGCTAAGCATATGAGTTATTCTTTTTCCATGCTTTGATTGTTGATAGATTTTCAGCCAACACATTTTCTAGAAAGAAGTGGTTAAATTAAGTTAAATCACACACGAATGCTACGACAAATTTCAAAATTTTCAGAAAATTACAAGGGTATTACGAGAGGTTACAAATCATTTAGGTATTAAATGATATGCTTATCATCGTCCTAAAACGGCAGTCAAATATTGCACATAAACGAGGCAGAATAATATTCCAAACATTTTGTACACATATATCCGTTTGAGGGTTAAATGAAACTCGAAAAGACATAACTAATTGAGGAATAGATTAAGGCTTGTAAGGGCAGTCTCTACTTTCAGCTACCAAACCTTTTAAAAGTCTAATTATATTTACAAACTTATGTGGAACAAAATATTGGTTTAAAAGGCATAATGATGATCTGTGAACGTAAGCCCAACTATATTCAAGAAATGAACAACAGTGAACTGATCCAGAAATGCTACTTAAAATCACCAAAAATTGTCATCGACACGAGGAAATTTTGGATCAATTTTATTGACGAGCTTTCTTTGTCAATAACAGTATATAGAAGTGCCGACTCCAGCACAATCGGAATTTCTCGAATCTCAAGATTCTTTGTGGAATATTGAGGGGACCCCTTGTTTTTGCGATAGTTCCAATATAAATTTTAAAACTTTGTTTTAATCTGTGAATATGTAATATTTAAATTTTTTTTGCTATATTATTTGCTAAAGAACTTGGTAAATGTTTACAATCAAGTAAGGTTAGATAAAGAATCTCAAGAAAAGACAGCATTTTCAATAAAAGAAAGACAATTTTGTTTCGACATATTGGCAACGCCACGCACATTTCAAGAACTAGTGACGAAAGTATATAAAGATCTAAAGAAAGAAGGAATAATGGTATACCTAGATGATATACTAATATATACGAGAACAATAGAAGAACATTACAATATACTAGGAAAAGTATTACAAAAGATCTCTTTGGTGAAACTTAGAATTAACACTGAAAAGTGCCAAATACTAAAACAAAGAAGAAAAGTTTCTCGGACATAATACATTTATTATAAAAGAGATCCCAAAAGACCAAAGTAAAATAGAGACGATAAAATCGTTTAAAAGATCGAAATGTGTAAAGAATTTGAGAATCTTTCTAGGAATATGCAATTATTTCAGGCGCTTTATTAAAAAATATGCAAAGAAAACGAGACCATTTAAAATTATATGTGGAAAGGATAATAAAAAAATAATTTGGACGGACATGTCAGGAACTTTTGAGGAAATGAAAACCGCATTAATTATGGCACCAGTGTTAGTATTCCCTGACTTTAAGAAAGGGTTTAATTTGGGCACAAACGCAATTTTCAATACAATTGCTGCGGTAATTTCTCAAAAAAATGCTTTTGAACATGAACACGTTATTGCTCATAGATCTCATGCAATGAGCAGCCATGAAAAAGAGTAATGCATAACAAAAAAAGGATTACTGACAATATATTACTTCTGCAAATATTTTAAACATTATTTATACTGAAAAATACTTTTATTGTAAACAGATCACAAGGTAACAACGAAGAACCCAATAACGACATAATTTCAAGCATGGATTAATCATTTAAGTAGCCGGGATTTAAGGATGGAATACAGGAAAAGCGTTGATCATGCAAATGCAGATGCCATCAAGGATAATGTGCGGAACACGTATTCAATGCATAATGTAACACGGAGTATCATCGATCAGTATAGAAGATACATTTCTCTGTCTCTTATAGCTAAAGATGAAAAACCAAAATAAAAAATTTGCTAAAGAATTGATATTAAGATATGGAGCACTGAAAGAACTGGATGTAAACTGTGGGAAAAAGTTCAAACGGTATAAAAGATTTGGCAAAACCATCAGAAAGCGAGATAGCCATTTCAAGATTATATCATCATAACACCAAAAGATTAATCGAAAGATAGCTTCGTAAACTCAGGGATTAATCAACAGAAATTTTAATTTTATAAAAATAAAAATCTTTGAATTTAATTTTAAAAATGTTATATAAAAATTTATACAGTATGTTGAAATGTATGTTTGATATCATTAAAAGCGTTCATAAAAAGAATTATCGACGCTTCTAAAATATATTAAATAAAATTATGAAGTAATATTGTTTTTGTTGTTGTGTGAAAAATAGTGTTGGAATTTAAATCGTTATTATTATATTTAGTAATGATGACAGATGGCAATGATTGCAGTGTGATTGCAACTAACAAACAATATCATCATTTTTACAATTTAAGTCTTCAAAAGGACCCAAGAATTTATTATTATAAATCAATATTTTATTTTAAAAACATAAATTACAAAATAAAAAATAATTACATTTGTATTTAACAAAAATCGGTATTCATAAAATGCAATTAAATATAAGAAAAATTCTCTCTCGCAGAGAAACAATGATGCAAAGATCGCTTAGATGGCCAAAACCTTCATTGAAAATCTTTTCATTTTGTTGCAATTTCCAATTCCACAAATATTTCTAATATTTCTAATATTAACAATGATAATAATAATAATAATAATAATAATAATAATAATAATAATAATAATAATAATAACAATAATAATAATAATAATAATAATAATAATAATAATAATAATAATAATAATAATAATAATAATAATAATAATAATAATAATATAAATAATAATAATATGTTGTAGACAATGATGGTAAGTAGAATATTCTTTTACAGGAACTTGTGCATCTGGATTCTTTGTCATATGTAAAGGAGAACCGGTTCATGAAAATCACAAGGAGAGATCAAGAATTGGTTTACTATACGCAAATGTCACAGTTGGAATATGCCAACTAGCAACAATAGTATTCATGTTCGTCGGGTGGTTCTGGAGCATCGCCTGGGGTATTTACCTAGTGGAAAATTCGAGTAATTTAGCAATTCAGTATATATTCAATTAATTCAATTGATATACAGTTCTGTTAAGGAAACAAGAGGAAATAGAAAGACAAAAGGAACTACAAAAGCGGACTTTGAATGCTCTGATTGGCAGCGGAGGGAAAGGCGGAACATTGAATTTGAAGGGACTGTTCAAAAAATAAAACGATTTATCGAAATGAATATATTTAAAAATAAAATTATAAAATAATAATTTAATTTTGTGCGATAATTTTTGAATATTTTTCCGACAGTGATAATTTCCAAACAATCATGAAATATTGCATTAATGTTGCCTCTCTATTGGAGACAGAGGCTGAGAAGGAATATTGATTTCACTCTTCTCTGGTAGAGACTGGCATAAAATTGGAGAGAAAGATTTTGCAGCTCAGGATGTGAGAGAATTAAATATATTAATACTGAATATTAGCAAATTAGAATATGAAATAAAACAAATATATAAAAATAAAAATCAGCATTCGTACATCTTTTTCACTATATATTTCGATAGCATCACTATCATCATCACGTTACCTACATTCATGACGGATGAATAACTATACTATATTGATAATATATAAACGAATTATAATATCTATAAATTTTTAAATTATAAATAAAAATTTCAAACAATTATTTTTAAAAATAATTTTTACAATCAATTATTTAAACTTTTAAAATTATTTAAAAATATTATTTTAATTATTTTTTAATTATTTAACATAACTATTATTAATATACATCAACATACAAAAATTTAATTAAAAACATTCAACATACACGTATTCACTGCATTCTGCACATTGATTTTAGGATTAAAAGTTCTTATCAATAATGCTTCACATATCACACGCTCTAAACAATTATCAAAATTTTTTGATAAGATTTTAAAATCCGACATGATCCTTAATATTGGACACTCCCTTCGGTCGACAGTGTTCTTGAACTCGAGTACAGAGATGACGGGAAGTCTCTCCAATGTATGTGGCATTACACCCATTACATGTGAATTGATAAACGATATTCTAACACAATGCAACCGGCGTTTGAGATTTACTAACAAACATACTACGTACTTTGCACGATTTTGAAACAATTCTATAATTCAATTTACCCAGCTGTTGACCTATCTTTCTTTTGAAATCTTTATATCCTTCAGAATACGGCAATACCATCGTATATTTTGGCTCATCTTGTTTGTTAGTATCAATACTCATACTCACTACCTCATTCGACATATCAGTCAATTTACATTCATTCATACTACGATCCTTAGCATTATTCATACATTTATCAACAGTCTCTTTCAACGATAACAATAAAACCAGTTTTAAGTAGCCATTCTTCACCAATAATTCAACTAATTTATCTACACTTTTTACTGAATTTTTAAAAGTGGAAGATAAGCACCATGATCGATAAACCAATCCTTTCACCAATCCTTTCACCTTTCACCATCCTTTCACCAATCCTTTCTTTTATATTTAAATTCACAAAAACTCTCTGGAGTAGTATAGAGGCCGGTATCTGTTGGTTTAATATAAATTTCTGTCTCATACTCTTCATCTTTACGCTTAATTAACAAGTCAAGAAACGCTATGGATGAATCCTTCTCAGTTTCACGTGTGAATTTAATGTTCTTATGCAATTCATTCATGTAATGTAATCACATGTTCCTTATTTTTAAATATTAGAAAAATATCATCAACATACTTTGATACACAATTGTTTTTTCAAATTGAAAAGAAGCAATTTTCTTTTCTAAACATGCCAAAAATATTGATGCCATTAATGGTGCTAATGGCGAACCCATAGCCACTCCATATTTTTGTTCATACCATTCATTATTAAAAAGAAAATTAACTTTGGAAGTTGCAAACTCTAAAAGCTTCCTCAATCACTTTCATCACACATATTATACGCATTAATATTTTCATTCCATAATTCACAACATAAATCGATTGTTTCTTTCAACGGGACATTAGTAAATAAACTACATACATCAAGCGAAACCATATACTCATTAACATTTTTATTCAGTTGTCCTACATGATGCGAATTCAAACCTGTCGTTACATTCAAACTCAGATTTTATTAAGGGTTTTAATAATCCATCGAAATACTTCGCTATTTTATACTGAGCTGTTTCGACATAGATAAAACGGGTCTCATGGGAACTCCATCTTTATGCACTTTTGGAAGTCCGTATAAGTTAACTGGCTGTGAACTTTTTGCATGATTTAATTTTGTTACTTCTTCATCAATATGATTATTCTTAACCAAATCACACAACATAGTATTCAAAATCACTTCATCCTTTAGAGGTGGCAATCTCCCTTTTTCTCGAAACTTATTGATTTTTGAAAATTGAGAACATGAGAGTACTTCATTTAATTTATTCACATAAACATCATGGTCTAAAATTACAAATCCATTTCTCCTTTATCAAATTTACAAACATTAATATCTTTCTTGGCTAAATTCTTCAGTGCAAAACATCTTTAATATTCTGTTTTTTATTTTTATCAACATACTCAATCGTACTTGCATACTTTTTACCGTAAGTAACAATATCCTTCTTTGACTTACATATATTATTTATTTTTGTATGTTGATGTATATTATTAATAGTTATGTTAAATAATTTAAAAAATAATTAGAATAATATTTTTAAATAATTTTAAAAGTTAAAATAATTGATTGTTAAAAATTATTTTTAAAAATAATTGTTTGAAAATTTTATTTACAATTTAAAATTTTATAGATTTTATAGTATATAGTTATTCATCCGTCGTGAATGTAGGTAACTTGATGATGATAGTGATGCTATCGAAATATATAGTGAAAAAGATGTACGAATGGAGAATTTTATTAATTTATGGTGGTAATTTATATGTAAAAATTATTTGGAAAATTACCATTTTAAATAGAAATCTCTCAAATTGCAAGCAACAATTATCAAGATGATGCAATCGTTTCCAAGTGAATTACCGAATAATGTCAATCCTAATTTACCAATTTCTGGATTACGCAATAATGGAATTGCAAAATCGTCAATATTGCATTTGTTAAAATGTCAGATTCAACAATCTCAAGCCATTTTGGATTTTATTTCAAAAGATTCTGAAGAGCCTTCAATTCTGGAACCGGTTGAATCAATTGAGGACATGCCTGAAGATTCAATGAAATTCTCTGAAGAAAAGATTCCACAACTTTCTACTATGCCTTTTTCAATTGAAGAAAGATTTCAGATTCTTGAGAAGACTATTGAATCTGTATGTGGTAGGATTGATTTGATTTTTAATTCCTTAAATGATAGTAATAAAAATATTGTTAAAGAGAATGGGAATCCAAATGAGAATACTAATACTGATTCTACTTTGGATTCTTATTCTAAAACTGATGATTTTAAAATAAAAAAATTTAACAAATTATCTAAGGTTAATAATATTGTTGATTCTAAAAATACTTTAGTTTTAGGTTCAAAGTCAAATATTATAATTAATTCTGTTAATTTGTCTAACAAATTAACTAGATATTTATCGAAAAAAGAACGTGTGGAATTTTTGAAAAAATTTCCACGTTTTTTAAAATTAATTAAATTAAAAAATTCAAAATTTAAAGATAATTCAATTAATTCTGAATTATCTTTAATTACTAAAAATGATTTTAACTTTATCACTGAATATGACCATTTGTATTTTCTTAATGGCCATTTTTTTGTCGTTATAAATTTAGACAAAAAATTAAAATCAAAAGTTAAACCAAATAAATCTAATAATTATACTTTTATTAGTAAAATATGTAATTTAAATTTAAATACTAAAAATTTTATTTTAGTTCCAAATATAATTAAAAGGTTTTTATTTTCTCTTTCTAGCAAATTAGCTGGAACAACTTCAATTAAAAATAATAATCATAAGGGACTTATTATAAATAAAATTCTACAAAATTTGAAAGATGAAAACCTGCTACCTGACTTTCTTCTTAGTTCAGAACTTAAGTTTGTCGACGGTGATTTTTTAATGAAAGACGTCTTTCAATCTCTAGATAGTTCTTTAACTTCTCCTAATGAAACTCGTATGGATTTGTCTAGATCACAATTAAATTTATTATTTAAGAAATTTCCAGAGTTGAAGGAAATGTGTTTTGTCGAAAATACATCTAAAGATGCTTCCAATTTAATTAAATTAATAAATGAATTGAAATTAAAAAGGAACTTCCCAAATAATATTTTTTTTGAACTTGGTAAATTTGTTAAAATTGCTAAAGATGAAAAGATTATATTTTCAACAAATGGGTCATCTGATGTACAGTTTAATCTTGGTCTATTTAATCTGTTAGATATTATTAAAATTGACAGTGAATTGAATGATTTAGTTCTTCAACCTGAATCTTCTATGAGGCTTGTCAGTTTGGTTTTCCATTTGAATTACTTGTTTTTAACAAAAGGTATTAAAATTTCTGGTAATATTCCTTATGATAATTATGTTATTAATTATATTCGGAATGCCTTAATTTTACATGGTGTTGTAGATCCTAAATTTTGTGAATCTCTCACACTTGACGAATTTGATAATTGGAGCGCTGACATGATAGAAAGAATTCCTTCTTCGTCATATTACTCTCAAAGTTGCAAGGAAAAGTTATTGAAATATAAGCAGTGGAAACTAGAGGGGGAAGTTGATAAATTAAGAAATATTATTTCGCCTGAGACAATTAATGTTGTTAATAGATTTTTGATTTCATTGGATGACTCTAATAAATCTATTAAGGAAGCAACTTTGAGTTTAGATGAACTAATGGATAAAATTAATACATTTAAACTAGGCGACAATGACCCAGACATTTTGAAATCTATTGATTGAAATTAATTAATTTTGTTTCTCATATTAATTAATTAAAAAAAACTGTCATCATTATTTATTTAAAGCATTGTGAGGAATTGAATATCATTTTGATCTTGCCACTTATTAGTTTTGATAATCTAAACATGATAATAATCTTTTCAATTCATCATGAAGAGGTGGTCTGTTCTAATTTCAGATTCGACAATGATGAACAAATTCAGCTGAAACAAGAAGTCTTTGCAGAAACCTAGAATGGGGCTTAATTAATTTGGCTCTAAAATTTCTGAAAGTGTTTAGCTAAGCCGGAAACGAATCTCCGATGAAATCCAATATGCCTGAGAAAATTCAAGAAACAAAGTGCTTTCGAGACGAGTATTCTCCCAACCGATATAATAATCACAGAGATTTTGATCACCCAAGTGCCGACATTTCTTGAATGGCTGTTCCAAGTTGAACGTTCTCAACAGATAAAAATCAAAAAAACTTGTTATATTAATAAAATTTTATCTAGTAAACCAGGGGTCGTGAGTTCAATTCTCACCGAAGGCAATTTTTCCTAAATAATTTTATCACATCAACATTAATCTTGTCTTGTCCGTTTTGTTTCTAGTATTAGAAAAATTCCAACAAAAAATCCTATTGATTGTCCGACTTGTGTATGGGTTGGATTTTGATTTTTTCGGTACAGAATGCCACTTTATAGATTTAAATAGAAATCTCACAAATTGCAAGCCTTCGTAGCTCAGTGGTTAGAGCACTGGTCTAGTAAACCAGGGGTCGTGAGTTCAATTCTCACCGAAGGCAATTTTTTCCTAAATAAATTTTATCACATCAACATTAATCTTGTCTTGTCCGTTTTTGTTTCTAGTATTAGAAAAATTCCAACAAAAAATCCTATTGATTGTCCGACTTGTGTATGGGTTGGATTTTGATTTTTTCGGTACAGAATGCCACTTTATAGATTTAAATAGAAATCTCTCAAATTGCAAGCCTTCGTAGCTCAGTGGTTAGAGCACTGTCTAGTAAACCAGGGTCGTGAGTTCAATTCTCACCGAAGGCAATTTTTTCCTAAATAAATTTTATCACATCAACATTAATCTTGTCTTGTCCGTTTTTGTTTCTAGTATTAGAAAAATTCCAACAAAAAATCCTATTGATTGTTCGACTTGTGTATGGGTTGGATTTTGATTTTTTCGGTACAGAATGCCACTTTATAGATTTAAATAGAAATCTCTCAAATTGCAAGCCTTCGTAGCTCAGTGGTTAGCGCACTGGTCTAGTAAACCAGGGGTCGTGAGTTCAATTCTCACCGAAGGCAATTTTTTCCTAAATAAATTTTATCACATCAACATTAATCTTGTCTTGTCCGTTTTTGTTTCTAGTATTAGAAAAATTCCTACAAAAAATCCTATTGATTGTCCGACTTTCACGTTAATGGAAAAACACACAACGATGACGCAATTGCCTACGAATGAATTACTCATCAATCTCAATCAAAAATTACCGAATTTTGGATTACTCAATTGCAAAATTGCAAAATCTTCAATCATGTCTTTGTTGAAATCTCAAATTCAACAATCTCAAGCTATTTTGGACCTGATTTCAAAAGATTCTGAAGAACTTTCAATTCTGGAACCGGTTGAATCAATTGAAGAAATGCCAGAAGATTCTTTGGAATGCTCAAAGGAAAAGATGCCACTCCTTTCAAATTTGCCTTTTTCAATTGAGGAAAGATTTCAGATTCTGGAGAAGTCTATCGAATCTATATCTGGTAGGATTGATTTGATTTCTAATTTTCTTAATGTTAATAATGATGACAATAATAAAAACTTTTTAATTAAAATTTAAAATTAAATAATATTTCAAATAAGCATCTTCCTGTAATTTCTAACACTAAACCTGAAATTAATTCGAACTACTCTTCTAAATTAGTGGATAGTTCCGATAAATTGAAGGCACCTTTTGTTGATGTAGAAATAGAGAAGTCGAAAACTCTGCATGTGGATTATAAGGTAAGTAATACTGCGTTTAAAGAGGATAATGATATAGATAGATCATCTCGTATTTTGACAAAAAAAGAACGAGCTAATTTTTTGAAGGGCTTTCCAAAGTTTATTATTTAATTAAATTAGGTGAATCAAAATTAAAGAGAATTTAATTAACTATGAACTTAATTTAATAACTAAATCAAAATTAAACTTTAATATTAATAATTTTGAAAAGTTATATTTTGAAAATGGAAAGTTTTTTATTTCTATTTATAACAAAAATGGAATGAGACCTGAGGTTGGGAATATGAAAGCTTTAATAAAACCTAAAATTATCTCTAGCAGTGGCCGAATTTTAAATAAAACTTTTATTTCAAGTTTAATTCGTACTAACAACAATTATAGTAAAATCTCTGCTTCTTTAGCAATTAAGAAATTTTTATTTGCATTTTCTGACAAATTAGCTGCTACTGTTTCCATTAAAAATATTAATCAAAAGGGCTCTGTCATTAATAAAGAATTAGATTTACTAAAAAAAGAAAATAAACTTCCACAATTCTTAATAAATTCAGATATTGAATATCTTAATGGGGAATTTGTAATAAATGACATATTGAGTCCTTCAGAATCTCAAAATGAAGTTGTGAATCGTAGAGAGTTGTCTAGATCACAATTAAATCAGTTATTTAAAAGTCATCCAGAGCTGAAAGAGATGTGTTTTGTTGAAAACTCATCTAAATGTGCATCAAAATTGACTAATTTGTTAGATAATTTAAAATTAAATAATAACTTTCTTGAGAATATTGAGTTTGATTCAGGAAGGTTTTTCAAATCTAAGGAAACTGTAAATAATGAATCAGTTGGTGCGTCTGACATCATGTTTAACTTGGGACTGCTCAACTTCATTGATATTTCTAAGAAAAATGATGATTTTAAGGAACTTCTACTTTCAACTTCTTCTCCTCAAAAGCTGGTTGATTTGATCTTTACGATAAATTATAAAATCTTGACGAAGGACATCAACTATTTGAAAAATATTACCTATGGAAATTATGTCATGAATTATTTTATAAATATTTTACTTTTACACTCTGTAGCTGATCTTGAAACTTGTGAATCTCTCACAATTGACGACTTTGATTATTGGAGCGCTGACATGATAGAAAGAATTCCTTCTTCGTCATATTACTCTCAAAGTTGCAAGGAAAAGTTATTGAAATATAAGCAGTGGAAACTAGAGGGGGAAGTTGATAAACTAAGAAATATTATTTCGCCTGAGACAATTAATGTTGTTAATAGATTTTTGATTTTATTGGATGACTCTAATAAATCTATTAAGGAAGCAACTTTGAGTTTAGATGAACTAATGGATAAAATTAATACATTTAAACTAGGCGACAATGACCCAGACATTTTGAAATCTAAGCGGTTACTATACTTTATTTTGAGAGACAAGAAGTTGTTTCTAAGAAATAACAGTAAAATCTTCCAGTTACCTATGACATGCAGAAAAATATGCACTCCAAAAATGTCATTATGTATTCACGAACTCTTGGACTTTCTTAAGGGGATAGAAAATCATTCATCTCCGATCTTTTCTACAATAGTTGACTCTCCATTGGTTATTGAATCACTTCCAACTGACATAGACGCTGAGACGGATACAATAAAATCTCGTACTCGAAATGGTCGAAGAAGAGCGTTATCCGATTCTAAATGAAGATGTGTGCCTGCATCAGTGAAAATATCTGCTCAGTTCTCATATGAAACTGATGCAGAATGCACAAATAAACTTTCTGAATTGACCGAACACGCTGGTTTACTGATGATGAAATTGATTATTTCCTTCTACATCATATCAATAATCCAATGTTTACCTTTATAAGATGTTTCATTGTTAGTATCTTATGTTCTGATATTGCTGAAAAGGTTGTTGATCTTCCCAAAGCTATTTTTGAAGCTCAAGTAATTCTATGTCCACTCAACATTAACAACTCACATTGGGTCTTGTTGTTTATTGTAAATCTTCTTTAACTTCTTATTTTATCGATCCGATCTTGAAGAATAGAAATAGATTAGTAAATAAGGAGAGAGCTGTTAAAATAAACAATGTATTAAACTGTACTTTTAATCTTGATTCATTAATAATTGAACACCCGTATAAAGATCTTGTTTATCAAGATAATAATTACGATTGTGGTCCTTTCATTTGCGGTTATGCGATGATTGTATCTCAAGAATGGAGCTCAATTCCTAATACGTTTGTCGAATACATTAGGAAACAATTGTTTCATTGTCAATCTATTTCTACTGTATCAGGAGGTGGCTTGTCTAAAAATCATTTTCTCAATAAAATCAACTTCAAAAAGGCAATAAAACCTAAAAGCAAACCCATTATGAATGTCAAAATTATAAACCCTAATAATGAGAAAGCTTGTGTCTCATCTCTGATAAGCAAATGGTACGAAAAATATCCAAGTATATTAGTTCTATCTCCTGAAATTACAAATAATTTAATCAGTCAGAATGATAATTTTATAATTGAAAATATTACATTTTTGCAATTTAGAAACGTCGATCATATAATTTGTATAATTCCTAACGATAACTGCTGGTGTCTATTGTTTTGCTCAGTCAAATATGGAGATAGTTATCTTTTTGATCTTAAACCTGGTTCGATTACTGAAAGATTGATAGGAATTTGTGAAACATTACCGATTATTTGAACAAATTTACTTTAAATAAAAAGGTTTATTTTGAAAGAAATCAAAATGCATTTCGTTTAAAAATTTCATCTGAAGATCCGTTTGAATATGCAGTTGGGTACATTGCCTTCTTAGAGAAATATCTTTTTAATAGAATATTTGATAGAGATTATGTGATTAAAACTCTCAAACATATGAATGTGCAGCAGGCAATTGAAATTAACAAAAATTTAAATTTAATTAATTGCAAAATTACTGATAAAATTATAACTAATTTTTTTAATAACTTGAAACATTCCTCAGATTTTATTTTACTTAATAATACAATGTGCACTGCAATTTATGAAGACTGTACTCAATATCTGAAAGATTTTTTAAATATTGAACATTTGATAAAAGCACAGGTTATTTTTGTATTATGGCCCCTCCTAAAGCTCAAGAAATATTGTTTGTCATTGACTATAAAACTGATGAGCATTACTTCTCAATCCTTCAACTTTAATTACAAATTTTAATTATTTATTTACTAGTCAAACTTTGTTGCATAAAATCAACGAAATTAGAGAATCGGCCGGTTGTTGTATAAAATCTGGTAATATTCCGCATGATGTTCGTGGTTCTGGCCTTGTGAGTCGTGTGCTCATTTGTGCTTTTATAAAAAAACTATATTTCTGATTTATCTTTAGAGAACCTCAATTTATTTGATATAGGCAGTGTAATTACTTCTTTGTTACCTCCAATAACTGAACCATCAAGGTGTCGAAAACAGTTTTAAATGTTAGAAAAGAAATTGAAAAACCTTCGTTGGAGCGTAGAATTGAGAAAATTAATCTCCTTTTATCAAATTTAGAAAACAGCAACGTTAATGAAATCTGTAAGATAATCATTGACAATTCATTGCGTCAAAGATCAGATGACAAAACTATGATTCGTAGACCTTATCTGGGAAATAAACCTTCTTACGACAAACCTGACAAAAATAAACTAATATCTGGCTTCCTATCTAATATGAAATTGACAGTGAATAAAATACTGGCTGATGAGAAATTGATGAAAGACCTTCAATAACTGACTACATTTCTAATTTCACTCATTCTGATCCTGTCATTAAATCTTACGATAAAGTGTTTAATTTCTGTCTGAGTTCTTTGTCAACTCTAGTTCTGAATCTAATTTCCACTGAAGATGTAAAGTTTGAAATTAAAAAAGCAGACAACACTTCTCCTGGACTTGATGATATCAAGTATAAAGATTTATCTATTTTTGATCCTGAATACAAATTATTGACATTTTTCTTTAACAAAATAATAGTCGATAAAAATGTTCCAGATTGTTTAAAATCTTTCAAAACAATTATGATTCCGAAGCCTGATAAAGGTGACAAGTACACTTTAGTTTCATCATGGCGACCAATAGCTCTATTGTCAGTCATTTACAAAGTGTTTGCGTCAGTGTTAGCTAGTCGTTTGACCAGTTGGGTGAAGGTCAATAATTTACTACACATTGGTCAGAAAGGAGGCTCAATCCACGACGGATGTGTTGAACATAACTCTGTTCTTTCTTCCTGCTTGGAACACTCAAATACAGTAAAAACACTCCAATTGCTATAGCCTGGCTTGATATTAAAGACGCCTTTGGCAGTGTCCCTCATGATTACATGTGGAAACTCTTGCGTCGCATGGAGTCAGTGAGGAATTCACCAACATCTTGAAGCTGTTATATACCGATACAAGTTCTTTCTACACTTGTGGTCCAATTATTACACCAAACATTGCCATTAAACAGGGTGTCAAAACAAGGATCCCTATTTCAATGATTTTGTTTGCAATTGCGATAAATCCTGTTCTTGAATCTGTTAGTCGATCAAATGTGAAACCTTTCAAAATTGGTAAATCTTCGGTTCAAGTTCTTGCATATGCTGATGACATTGCATTTGTTGCAAATAATGTTTCCGATTTACAACGCATAATTGACATTGCAGTCGATACTGCTAATGAAATAGGTTTTGAATATCGACCTGACAAGTGTGCTTTTCTGAACTTCCAAATGTTAATTCTGAAAGTAAAATCACAATCAATGGAATAAATATTAAGAAACTTTTACCAAACGAATTTTACCAATATCTAGGAGTTCCAGTTGGTGAGGAAACTGACCAAAGTCCTTACGAGATTTTGAATAAAGTTGTTGTTGATGCAAATAAAATTGCAGAATCTGACTTGTTGGGATGGCAAAAATTGAAAGCCTACAAAGTCTTTCTACACTCGCGCCTAATCTTTCCATTTAGAAACGAGAGAAATTAAGATCAGTGCTCTTTCAACAACACAAGTTAATTGTACGAGTAAACTGAGAAGTATTCTAAGAAAGATCTTGAATTTTGCCCAACCATTCTGAGACCAGTTATCTTTACAACTCCATCGAAAATGGAGGTGCGTCTTGTATTGATCTTCTTGATGAATATCATACACAGACGATTAGTCATTTTTTCCGACTCTTTACCTCTAATTGCATGTTCACTCGTAATATCAATATTGACTCTTTGAAATTCGTCACTGGTCCTCGACTGGGAATCAAGGAACCATCAATGCAAGAGAGTTTTAACTGGATAAATGGAGCTGAAAACATCAAAACTCATTCTGGAAAGAAAACGAGATTCTATCGACCTCGGATAGCAATCAAGTACTTTCAAAGAACTCATGGTATTACCTTGTCTTTTGAAGTCGAGAAAAATGAGCCTGTTCTTCGATTTACAACTATCGAACGTGGTACTTGTGTGTTGACAGCTTTGAATCGGAAAGCGATTTCTAAATCATACATATTGCACTTTATGATGCTTATTTTTCTAAATGGAAATTAAGTAGCACGAGTGGATCTTGTGCTTATAGTTTATCACCGAAAATCAATAAAGCGATTTACAATGGCAATCTTCGTGAAAGTCCTTGGAAATTCATACATCGTGCACGTACAAACACATTGTCTACCTTTGCTAACCTTATCGGAAACCTGATGATAGACTTTGTAGGCGTTGTCATATTGAAGAGGAAACACTTTGCCATGTTCTGCAAACATGCAAATTCACCAAATCCTTGCTCTTAAAAGACATAACGAATGCTTACGACTTATTACTGAGCAACTGAAAAATCCTTTCTTATTGTTGTTATTGACCACACTTGTTCACTTGTTGTTGACTCTAAGGAGCGAGTTGATCTAATGATAACGGATAATGATAAAAAGAAAATTTTCATGGTAGACATCAAATGTCCTTTTGACACTCTACAGACTTTGAAACGGTAGATAAAGGAAATTTGACAAAATACGAAAATCTTCGAAAGCAAATACAAGCTGCGAAGCCAAATTTTATGGTGGAACTTTATACTTGTATCATTGGCTCATTAGGTTCTGTTCCACCAATGACATATGATGTGCTTGAGAAGATTGGAGTACCTAATCATAAAGTTGAATCTCTTGTAAGAGAATGTGCAATGAGCAATATAATGCACTCGGCTAAATCTTGGCATTACCATGCATATGGTATCTTACCAGGCTTCTAATTATTAAAATTCGATTAAATTAATTAATTTTGTTTCTCATATTAATTAAAAAACTGTCATCATTATTTATTTAAAGCATTATGAGGAATTGAATATCATTTTGATCTTGCCACTTATTAGTTTTGATAATCTAAACATGATAATAATCTTTTCAATTCATCATGAAGAGGTGGTCTATTCTAATTTCAGATTCGACAATGATGAACAAATTCAGCTGAAACAAGAAGTCTTTGCAGAAACCTAGAATGGGGCTTAATTAATTTGGCTCTAAAATTCTGCAAGTGTTAAGCTAAGCCGGAAACGAATCTCCGATGAAATCCAATATGCCTGAGAAAATTCAAGAAACAAAGTGCTTTCGAGACGAGTATTCTCCCAACCGATATAATTATCACAGAGATTTTGATCACCCAAGTGCCGACATTTCTTGAATGGCTGTTCCAAGTTGAACGTTCTCAACAGATAAAAATCCAAAAACTTGTTATATTAATAAAATTTTATCTAGTAAACCAGGGGTCGTGAGTTCAATTCTCACCGAAGGCAATTTTTTCCTAAATAAATTTTATCACATCAACATTAATCTTGTCTTGTCCGTTTTTGTTTCTAGTATTAGAAAAATTCCAACAAAAAATCCTATTGATTGTCCGACTTGTGTATGGGTTGGATTTTGATTTTTCGGTACAGAATGCCACTTTATAGATTTAAATAGAAATCTCTCAAATTGCAAGCCTTCGTAGCTCAGTGGTTAGCGCACTGGTCTAGTAAACCAGGGGTCGTGAGTTCAATTCTCACCGAAGGCAATTTTTTCCTAAATAAATTTTATCACATCAACATTAATCTTGTCTTGTCCGTTTTTGTTTCTAGTATTAGAAAAATTCCTACAAAAAATCCTATTGATTGTCCGACTTTCACGTTAATGGAAAAACACACAACGATGACGCAATTGCCTACGAATGAATTACTCATCAATCTCAATCAAAAATTACCGAATTTTGGATTACTCAATTGCAAAATTGCAAAATCTTCAATCATGTCTTTGTTGAAATCTCAAATTCAACAATCTCAAGCTATTTTGGACCTGATTTCAAAAGATTCTGAAGAACTTTCAATTCTGGAACCGGTTGAATCAATTGAAGAAATGCCAGAAGATTCTTTGGAATGCTCAAAGGAAAAGATGCCACTCCTTTCAAATTTGCCTTTTTCAATTGAGGAAAGATTTCAGATTCTGGAGAAGTCTATCGAATCTATATCTGGTAGGATTGATTTGATTTCTAATTTTCTTAATGTTAATAATGATGACAATAATAAAAACTTTTTAATTA
>CAUHTR010004080.1:0-40045 GCA_959609185.1 Schmidtea polychroa | reverse complement strand
TACCTGAGAAATTTCACAAAGGCGATGATTTAGAAAATTTTATCAAGGATTGTCAAAGGTTTTTTGGCGCGACATAAACAACAATTAGGATGCAAGTAATATTAACTACAACATTACTTGACAGATCGCTAATGGAAGATTATGAAGCAGCCGAAGGAAAAACTATGGAAGAAAATCTTCGATGTGCATTTTCGAAACCGACATCATTAATGGATGATCTAAAAGAAGCTTTGAGTTATGAACAAGGATCAGATTCAGCTTATAGTGATTCAGATTATAGAGAAAATTAAAAAGATGACAAAGAAATTAATAGCGCACAAATGGGATGAAGAAGAAATAGAAAAATGCCTGCTTACAAACTCTGTAAGAGATTGAGAAGTTAAAAAAGAGATCGAGATGAAAGATTTGAAAACATCAGAAGAAATAAAAGCGATAATAAAGAAATTAGAAAAGGTAAACAAAATTATGGGCTATATTAATGTTGTGAAGACTTCACCGGTTGTTCAAAACTACAGAAGTTACAGAGATGTTGCTCAAAGAGGAATGGTAAACGGAAATAATAATTTCAAGCAGCGAAACGTCAGTAGCCGACAATTGGAATGCTGGACATGCAAGAAAACTGGTCATGTTAGTCGAGAATGCCAAATGAAAAAGAAAATGACGTGTTTTGCATGCGGAGTTGAAGGCCACGTACGGCGAGAATGTTCAACGATTCAATGCCAGAGATGTCACTTACGTGGACACAAGGAGATTGACTGCTATACAAATTTGGAAAGAAGGAAATTTCAAATTAATTCAAACATGAGAAACAATAATTATTATGCCCATCGAACCACAAGCTATCAACAAAAGATCAACAATCCAGGAAGAACAATTGCAGCAATTGAAGCTAATGATGAGACGATGAGACTAGAGTATTCAGATGATACAGAAGACAAATATGAGGATATTCAGCACCCAAAAGTACATGCTTCGACACGGGAGGCAATGATCGGAGCAATATACTAGGTAATTTTGATATTGATGTAAATATTGGTCATAATAATTTTAATAATGTAAAAAATCCTTATATATATAATAATGTAGAACCTTTATGTAATAAAATTTGTAATTTTAAAAAGTTTCCTTTAAATAATTTTAAATGTTATAGTTATTTTAATGCTGATCGATCTTTTATAAATAATAATAATAATAATCCGAAGAATCAAGAAGAGTATAATGAAATTAAAGAAGCAGAATATAATAATAAAATAGTAAATGAAAAAGTTTATAAATTTATTAAAAAGGCAGAAGATAAATTAGAGAGAAAGGAAATTGGGTGGATTAATGAAATATCAGAGGAGCAAAATATTTTCACTAAAGATGAATGGAAACGACCGATTCTGAGTTATGACAAAATGCAAGGTAGACCGAGTACAACTCTTGAAATTCAGGGCTATAGAATGGAATCCTTACTAGATACAGGAGAAAGAGTAAATGTAATGGCAGAAGCAGTTGTGGACAAATTAGTGAATGTGAAAATCATGAAAACAGATGAGATATTAAGATTTGCAAATGATAGTAAATTAGAGACAATCGGAAAAATATATATTGATGTTAGAATTGGTAATATGAAAAGGAAAATAACATTTATAATAGTTAAAAATATTGTTCCAGATATAATAGGCGGAGTGGAATTGCAGAAAGAGTTTGGAATTGAATTAAACTACATCAAGCAAAATGAATTAGGATATAATGAATTTGTGTGTGAAATAGAAGCTAGATTTGGGGAAAAGATTACAGATAACGAGAGATGTCAAAAAGCAATAGAAATTCTAACATTAAACGAAAATAAAAGACTGTTAGAGATTGTTAAAAACAATAAAAGTGTTTTTATGGCTAATAACTGGGATATCGGATGTACTGATTTAATTGCACATAAAATCATCACAAAAGAAGGCCCAATTATGATAAAACCCAGAAGACAACCCATCAATTTAGAGGAGAAAATAAATGCTGCTATAAAAAATTTAGAAAATAATAATATCATAAGAAGATGTAATTCACCTTGGAATACGCCGTTACTATGTGTGTGGAAAAAAGACAGAAAAGATATCAGACTTTGTTTAGATTTTAGACAGCTTAATAAGATTACTGAAAGACAAGCTTTTCTATGCCGAATGTAGAAGAAATTCTAGATACATTACATGATCTAAGTACTTTAGTTCTATAGACCTTGAGAACGCTTATTATCAAGTGAAATTGGACATAGAATCGCAAGAAAAGACAGCATTTTCTACTAAAGAAGGGCAATTTTGTTTTAATAGAATGCCTTTTGGCATTGCGGCGGCACCGGGTACATTCTAAGAATTAATGACAAAAATATTGAAAGATCTATGGAAAGAAGGAGGTATGGTGTATTTAGACGATATTTTAATTTTTACAAGAACAATTGAAGAACATTACAATGTGTTTGGAAAAGTTCTAGAGAAAATACGGGAAGCTAAATTGAGAATCAACCCAGAAAAATGTCAGTTATTAAAGAGCGAAGTAAAGTTTTTAGGGCACATTATTAACAGTCAGGGGATTCGGGCAGATCAAAGTAAAATTGAGGCTATTAAATCATTTCAGAGGCCTAAGTGTATAAAGAATTTGAGAAGTTTTTAGGAATATGTAACTATTATTGGAGATTTATTAAGGAATATGCAACAAAATCAAGAGCGCTAGAAAGCATATGTGGAAGCAATAGTGAAAAAATAATCTGGACTGAGGAATGTGAGAAAGCTTTCGAAGAAATGAAAATGGCGTTGACTACAGCGCCAATTCTCGTATTTCCAGATTTCAAGAAAAAATTCATATTAGATACAGACGCAAGCTTTGATACAATTGGAGCTGTATTATCACAAAGAGATGAAATGGGACATGAACACGTTATTGCATATGAATCCCATGCAATGAGTAGCCATGAAAGAGGATATTGTATAACACGAAAAGAGCTTTTGGCTATATATTATTTCTGTCGCCATTTCAACCATTATTTATACGGTAAACGGTTTGTTTTGCGCACTGATCATAAAGCTATAACTTTTATGTTAACGACAAAGAAGTCTATAACAGCACAGTTCCAAACGTAAATAAATTACTTGAGCAGTTTAGACATAAAAATGGAGTTCAGAAAAGATACGGCGCATACGAATGCAGATATGCTGTCTAGAAATACATGCGGCAAATGTGTACAATGTTTGATGGACCATGATAACCCCAAATCAGGGCGATTAAAAACTAGATTGTTAACATTGATGACCGAAAATAATGGAAATGAATGGCAAAGAGTTAATGCAGAAATACAAGAAATAAAAGATCAAATAAATGAAAGGAAAAATAATAAATATATATTAAAAGGAAATATTATCTATACCAATCAAAACAAAATATGGATACCAGAAACAAAAAGACGAGAAATGATTAAGGAAACACATTTATTATTATGCCACGCAGGAGCAGAAAAAGTTATGAAATATATTAGGAACAATTTTGATATGGAAGATTTGCTAAATGAAGTAAAAGAGACTATTTCAATATGTGAAGCATGTCAGAAAAAACAAAGTTTTAACTACAAGGTCAAAAGAAAAAACCCAAGTAATTCAGGCTTCAGAACCTATGGAGAAAATATACATGGATATTTGCGGTCCATTAAGAGAAACCTTCAGAGGAGAAAAATATATTTGTGCAATAATCGATCATTACAGTAAATACATATCTCTAACTCCTATTAGAAAGCAAGATGAAAATACAATAAAGGCAGTTTTGTTAAATAATTGGATATTGAAATTTGGAGCCCCTAAGGAAACTACATGTTGATTGTGGAAAGAATTTCGAAGCAAATAGTATTAAAGAACTAGCAAAGGCAGCAGGAATTGAGTTGATATTTTCGAGTCCGTATCATCATAATACTAATGGTGTAATTGAAAGACAATTTCGTACTATAAGAGACTATATTAACGCGTCACTCAGGGAAGGAGTTAAAAAAAGTTGGGCAGAATTAATACCTGATATAGAATACGTTTTAAATGCGACAGCTCAAAAAACTACTGGAGTGAGTCCAGCAGAAATTATATTTGGAAGAAAGATTAATAGATCGCAATGGCATAGTAATAATGAAATGGATAGAATTGAAATCATGCGGAAATTAGAGGCTAAAAGACAGCAAGCGAAAGAAATTGGCACAACTAGGAACTCAAAAGTCGGGGACAAAGTATTGGTGAAACAAAAAATTAGAAACAAAGATCACGAGAGATATGAAGGACCATACACAGTAATTAAACGAAATCATGAAAGAAGTTACTTATTAACAGACGAAACGGGAGGAAAATAACGAGGAATATAGAAAAGTTAAAGGATTTTAAAGAAGGGGGGATGTAAGGAGTTAGTAAACCTCTATATAAAATTATATGGTTAAATGGTAGAAGTGAGATCAGTTAGTAGAAATAATTATTTCTGTTAAATTTTATATTTAAAAATCTATATTAAATTATATCATATTATATTAAATTATATTAAATTAAATCAATTAAATGTATGACCAGTAATTACATTAATATTAAAAATTATCGCGCCTCGGTGTTGAAATACGCTAGTAAACGGCACAATTTTGAAGTTGCTATAAAAATAAATGCTTGAAGAAGATTTGAATTTAATTGCGTCTAACAGTCATGATATTACATCAGTAATGCGTCTCTGCGCTTGATGCTTCTCCATTTTTCCAACACTTAAGTATTCCATTATGGATTACATATTTGCAGTTTACATCTGTGAGTTCTTTCCTTATTTTAACCGCTTGATCAGTAATTTGTTTTAATTCACTGTGGTTTTCCTGATCGTGTTGTAGTTCAGACATATCATTACCGGCTTTGATTGCAGCAAATATAGTACCTTACAATTTTTCAGGTGTTCCTTTACTATAATTTTCTGGAATTCTTGACATTGCATCTGCATTTGCGTTAGCTTTATCTGTTCGATATTTAATCTCAAAATCGTATTCTTGGAGGGCAATCAGTCATCGAATTAATTTACTATCTGAGTCTCTGTATTTCATTAGCCACTGTAGTGGATTATGATCCGTATAAACAATAAATTTTCTGCCTAAATATAGTAATTCCATATACTAACGCTAGGGTTTCCTTTTCAATAGTTGAGCAGTTTTTCTCAGTGATCTGCTTGCTATACATGGTCTTTTTCACCATAGATAAGTGGCTCCGTTTACCGCAATAAAATACAAAGGTGGTTCGTTTGACTGTACACCCCCTCACCTTTGCTCGTCGAAACCCAGATTCTTTATACACTTGACGTTTTACGGATTTGTCACTTTGAACTTTACTGGGTATGCGCCTGAACACTCTGCTACGTCCACTAACGAATATACTCTTCCCATTTTGGTTTGGGAGCAGTCGTATGCCACCAATGAGTTCGTAGTATTTATTATTCCCAATAACATGATAATAGACATCATCAACCACGGAAATGCCAATTTCCATTTTTTCCTTACTGTCTCTGTTTTTGGGCTCTCTGCCTTTCGTATTAAATTCTCCCATTCGCCATTGTTTGTTATCCAATTCATCAAATATTTATTCGTCATTTCAGTGGCTTTCTTTATTAACAATTTTGAATTGTCAACTTCTAAACAACCATAAATACTGATCTCTAAGATTATATACGCAAATACTGTTAATATTACATCTTCTCTATTCAACGCGGTTCGTGTTAGCTCCTAAATTACCGCTTCCTCACAAAATTCCCTTTCATAATTTCTTTTAATTATCGACGGTAATCTCATTTTTAATTCTCTTGCTAATTTCTTTACAACTCTTTCCTCCTCCTCTGGAGTATCATATCTTTTTGTTTCAGTTTCACCTAACAAGTACAACTCCGTAACAAATCTTTTTAATACTCGCCCAGTTTTTCTCGATCCATATAAACTCAGACTCAGTTTCCGTATCATTTTGTCATTTCCGACATTCTGAAATGTCATTCTCCGTTTCAACGAAGTTCTTTTCACTTTTCGTTTCATTTATGCTTGGTAATACCGTTATCGGTCCTAGTTATCCCCATTAGGTTCATTCGCTGGTCCCAGTATTTTTTCGTTTTCGATTTTTTCTAATCTCTGCGATTCATTAATTTGCTGATCAATTTCCCTGGGGTCATCTACGACTTCTGTTTTAATCGTCACTGTGTCTACACTATCGTTAACCGTTTCCTCATGCGGAGGCCAAAACGGCACTTTCACTGCATCTCTTTACATTTCGTCACTTTGCTTTGTTACATATACAATTTTAATACAATTTAGATTGCATCCGTAATTCAGTAAGTATTCATCATCATCCAACTCTCGTCCTTTGAATATCTCCGCTGCTTTTTGTCGTGTTTTCTTTGCCTTTACGCTCTGATGTTCATGATAATATTCAATTCTTTGATCTCCAATATTCAACGCTATTATCAAAGACTTTGCACTAATTGTGTCCTAACTTTCGGATTACCACTTTTAACTTCGCCTGATAGCTTGTCAGTTTTTTGGTATACGGTAAAATGCATTCAAACAATCTTTCTTTCATATCTCTATCCATTTCAGTGCTCATGATGAAATCGATACTTACATTAATTTCATCTTTATTCCCTGAATAGTGTCTTGTAAATATGCTAAAATTTTGCCCCAATTCTGTCTATCTGAATTCAAAGTATTATTTACATTAACCACTGTTGGGCTAGAACTGATTCCTAGACCCAAAATTTTGGAAATGTGTCAGAATGTGGTGGTACATAACATACACATCTAGCAATAAGTTAAGTTAAATAACAAACATAAAACATCAAATAAACAATAATAATTATAAAAAACTAACAGAAAATAAAAAAACATTTGAATTAAAAATAAAATCTAAAAAATGCAAGAAGTATTACAAGAAAATTGACTCAAACATAACAGAGAAACATAAAAATACAAAAAGCAAACTCGAATAAAGTCGAAAGATAGTAGAAATGCTAAATTCTAGACAAAATCCAGAACAATTCATAAAAATGGCGAAATCCATCATGGAAGCCATTCAAATCAATAAAATTTAATAAAATAAAAATTTACTTTTAAAAATAAAAAGAACTCAAAAAAAACAATGTTAACATAAAATTAACTTTAATTTAATATGGAATGTTCTGAAAATGCCCAAATCCATCATGGAGGCAAATTTAACAAAAAATAATTAAAAAATAAAAATTTTAAAATAAAATTATAAAATATGGCACTAAAATTGCCATTAAAATCATCAAAAATGTAAAATAGAATATTCTAGAATTAAAAAGAATTCGAGTTTGTTTTACTGCATCAACGCACACACACGTATTCGCACACACAAAAATAGGTATATATACCGCCACATTTTAGTCACAATTAATTATATTATGCTCTTTATGCCAAATATTTTTTACGGTTATTTCATTGAAACTAATATTGGAAACTACTAGTAAGAACGATATTTTTTGTTGATATTATTGTAATGCATCTATCAATATAACTTCTCTATCTTAAATTTTAATTTTTTTTGGTTTCTAATTAGTATGTAAGAGGGATTAAAACCGAATTGAATAATCTTCGATTTTGATCCGTCATGCATCTAAAATCTCATTTTTTATCGTCATTGAGCACACAGCCCTTGAGATCTGCAGGCCACTGTCTTGCACGCATTTATTTATATTTATGATGCGGGGTCGTCGGAGCTCGTCCCAACTCAGTGGTATATACCACTGGGTTCGTCGATAAATACCCTCTGGTAAGGGGGAGTTCTCAGAACTCGTTATGTTATTATTTATATTCCAGTAGTATATTGCCGATCTACGTAAAACTAAGGCTTGTCGTAGTGGACACAGTGTGGCCACGAAAGCAAGCAATCTTTTGTAATTGACTTTTATTACATGAATAATTCACATATTAATCTCCACATTAAAAATCCACATCAACACATTACTCTAGGATATTATAAACGGAGTAAATCTCCAGACCTAAATTGATTACAATACTTGGCTAATAAAATGTAGTTGGCTATACCTAAATTACAGAGCACATCAATTCGTTCTCGGAATTCCCATTGCGTACATGTATTTTGTAGTAGAAACTTGAATCTGGAAGAAAATTGAACGAGCTATCGGACTCAACCAAAATGAGAAGAGGATTATCTGAATAAACATCGTTACTTTCTAACATTCAGAAATGATAATTTAGTGATTTCTCCAACTATCCCAACTATCCATCATCTACTTAATTAATAAAACTCATTATTTAAAATTTCATATAGTCAACTCTTTTTTGCGTTCAAAGTAGAGTTTGGAAATAAACCGCCTTTTTACAAACCGCAGTTTCCGGTTTTTCAATTTTCCCAAACCGGCGGTTCAGGTTCGGTTTTCGGTTTTCAGTTTATAAATTTTTATTGCATAATTTGATCAAATATATACAATGATTTATACTAATAGCAAGACAATTATTTCATTTTTTGTAATACCAATATATATATATTATATAAAAATTTAAATTATAAGACAGTTAGACATAGAATATTAAAATTAAACAAAACAAAAACATTACAAAAATTCAAAAGGAATAAAAAATTAAAGTAAAAAAATTCATACGTTTAGAAATTATTTATTCTAAAATATTTTAAAAAAATTAGAGAATTCAATGAGTAATCGCTAAGGCGAGATCTTAATTTCCGGTTGAAATTAGCTGAAACTGAAAATACTCTTTCAGATTCGGTGGATGTTGGGCGTATCGTTAAAATTGCGTCATACAATTGTTGAAGAATTATAGTTCTCTTGCCGGTTTTCTTATAAATTGAAAATTCATCTCTTAGAGAACTAAATTGTTTTTCTACTCCCTCTTTGGCAGCCTTATTTATTGCAGCATTGATTTCATCTTGCAGAGAAGCAATATCGCCATCAATGCTCACATCATCTAAGCTTTCTCCATAATTTTCATCTGCTGATGTCGCTATATGAGGGTATAATCTACTTAGAAAACTTGAACCAAAATTTAAAATTTCTTTTGTTGGTACTTTTTGTTGAAGAAGGCAGGATAACAAAGAGTTTACTCAATATTCTCACGTGAACACAATCTTGCTTTGATATTATCTTTAAGTTCATCAATTTTGGAAAAACTTGTTACTTCAATGTCATCTAGCTTCTTCAATAAGAAATTAATTGCACCTTTGGCAGTTATTAAATTCGCATCCTTTCTACCCAACGCAAGAACAGTCAGTAATAATGGTTCCATAATGCGCACAACTGTTTAAGCACTTCAAAATCGATTCCTCGAATTAAATTACAAGCATTTAATTCTTTTAATACTTCTTCGATGGGTTTACTACATTTTAAAAATGTCTCTAACATAGGATGAATTGAATTCCATCTATGTTTCATATCAAGTTTTAGATGTAGTTCATGACCAAGTATGTTTTTTATATACATTACTATATATATGATATATGCATCTTCTTTTCCATATTGTAAATTTTAAATTAAACAATCACTTGGAAATGTTGCGTTTTGTTTGTAGTGGACCTTAATTTTTATCGTTAATAATATGGAAAATATTTGGTTTTAATATGGTTTCTAGTTAGATATACATTTTAAACTTTTTTTCAACATAATTATATTTTGAAAACCGTAAACTGCGGTTTTGCGACGAGGTTTACGGTTTCGGTTTTTGAGGTTGAAAACCGCGGTTTCGGTTTCCTGTTAACCGAACCGTGCAAACTCTAGTTCAAAGTGTCAATGATCAGAGTGTTGTGCATTTTACATTAATTCATGTATTTTGCTACGTTCTTCATCGACGTGTGAGCCGAGTGATCCATCGCTTAAAGTGGTACATGATACAGATGCAAGTAATGGCGATCCATATATAATTTAGATCGACTCAATTGTTAAATCAAGGTATACTAGCAAGTAATATGTAAAGTAAATAATAAAAGGTTTTATCTGAGGGCTTTCGTTCCACTTAATAAACACATCATAGCCAACTCCAGTGCCTTTACACAATTACAAACAAAGCTTTCGTAACTGAGACTGAAGCGAATGCGAATAAAAAAGTACTTGAATATTTAAGCCTGGCACAATATCGATCTCGCTTTGAATACTAAAAGATCAATCACAGATAGTAAACTATCCGGCACGCACACAAGTGTACGCGTTGTACAGGAAATACAAATATTGCTATTCGTATGACGTAGGCACCCACAAGACAGTGTATAAAACAACCAGTTATATTTGAATCAATAACTAATAACTAGATTGAGTTTTCATATAATAATAATTATTATATTGATACATCATATCATGACGTATAGAAATCGATCGTTAATACATGATGAACTAATAATGATCCTTCCGCAGGTTCACCTACGGAAACCTTGTTACGACTTTTACTTCCTCTAAATGATCAAGTTTGAGTGTCTTTTCCCATTCATAGAAATGTTGCCATTTCTTAGTTCAGAATCCAACAATCTCACTAAACCATTCAATCGGTAGTAGCGACGGGCGGTGTGTACAAATGGCAGGGACGTAATCAGCGCAAGCTAGTGACTTGCGCTTACAAGGCATTCGTCGTTCATGTGAAATAATTACAATTCACAATCCCTGATACGACAGTGTCTCAAGAGATTACCCGACTATTTCTAGTTAGGAAAACTTGTTAGTACTGCCATTGTAGCGCGCGTGCGGCCCCGGACATCTAAGGACATCACAGACCTGTTATTGCTCTATTTCATATAGTTAAACGCTATTTATTCTTCTAAGAAGTGAGAATTTACATTAAATATAAATTCACTATTTAGTAAGTCAGAGTCTCGTTCGTTATCGGAATTAACCTGACAAATCGCTCCACCAACTAAGAACGGCCATGCACCACCACCCACCGAATCAAGAAAGAGCTATCAATCTGTCAATCCTCACAGTGTCCAGACCGGGTGAGATTTCCCGCGTTGAGTCAAATTAAGCCGCAGGCTCCACGCCTTGTGGTGCCCTTCCGTCAATTCCTTTAAGTTTCAGCTTTGCAACCATACTTCCCCCGGAACCCAAAGACTTTGGTTTCCCGGTGACTTCTAGTAAGAAGAATTAAATCATCTTTACTAACTGTCAGTTGACATAGTTTATGGTCAGAACTAGGACGGTATCTGATCGTCTTCGATCCTCTGACTTTCGTTCTTGATTAATGAAAACATTCTTGGCAAATGCTTTCGCAGTAGTTTAGCACCAGCATGCATATGCCCCCGGCAGTCTCTTTTAATCATTACTTCGGTTAAGAAAACCAACAAAATAAAATCGAAGTCTTATTCTATTATTCCATGCAACAATATACAAGCGTAAGCTTGCTTTAAGCACTCTAATTTTTTCAAAGTAAAAATGTCCGTTATTAAAAAATCTCAATGAAGTGACTTTCTAATATACAAGACGTGAAGGTATAGTCAATATAATATAATCAATCAATATAATCAATCGTTAGATTTCAAATTACATCTACCCCAATTTCAACTACGAGCTTTTTAACTGCAACAACTTTAATATACGCTTTTGGAGCTAAAATTACCGCGGCTGCTGGCACCAGACTTGCCCTCAAATTGATACTTGAAAAAGTATTTAAAATAATCTCATTGCAATTATGAAACCACTAGGGTCCATATTGTTATTTATTGTCACTACCTCACCGAACTGGTATTGGGTAATTTTCGCGCCTGCTGCCTTCCGTGGATGTGGTAGACGTTTCTCAGGCTCCCTCTCCGGAATCGAACACTGATTCCCCGTTACCCGTTACAACCATGGTAAGCTTTGATCTTACCATCGAAAGTTGATAGTTCAGCCATTTCAAGAGATTCGTCGTCAACACAGGGTCGTACGATCAGTAAAGTTATCCAGAGTCATCAAATAACTGTCTAGGACAGGTTAGTTTTGATCTAATAAATCCGCCGTTTCGTTAGTCATGGCATTCTATAAAATATTAGCTCTAGAATTACCACAGTTATCTTGTGGCAAAATATAATATCTCTCAAATCATAGCTGTTATAATGAGCCTTCCGCGGTTTCGATATTTTAAATCGTGTACTTAGGCATGCATGGCTTAATCTTTGAGATAAGCATATGACTACTGGCAGGATCAACCAGATATTTATATTTTACATTACTTGTAAATGGTTTTTCGTTCGCATAGCTGAATAACAACTATATACAGGACATGATCGCTCAAACTCCGCCCAGATGCGAACTTCTTTAGACGGGTTGATGTTGCACTCTGTGTTGCCACGAGGTCACATCTCAGTTTACGAAAGTAAACCTTTACATTAATTACGCTGTGGGGTTTCGTAAGGCCCTTTGACTCGCGATCATATAAAACTCCTTGGTCCGTGTTCCAAGACGGGACGAGTAAGTAACCTACATACACTGCAGACTTTAGATTAACAATTCAATTAAGAAAAACTAAAATCATTCGAAAATAGTCTATTACTAGTCTATTAACAAACAATTAAAATTAATCTAATTAAAGTTAGTTAATCGCAATCACCAATACATTATTAAACCGTATAAAAAAGCTATAAAAACCATTTCGTAAGAAATAATCACCTTCAATTTTACGACAGAAAAATAACAATATTGGTCGCAGTACTGTTATATAGAAAGTGCATCAATTGCAAATTAAGAGCCCAAAATTTACTAATCCTAAAAGGGATTTGGTAAAAATCAAGAAAATTCACAATTAACTGAATCCCATACAACATCTTCGGCTTCACTCGTTTACCTCTAAGCGATTTCACGTACTATTTAACTCTCTCTTCAAAGTTCTTTTCAACTTTCCCTCACAGTACTTGTTTACTATCGGACTCACACAAGTCAACTCCTTTCCACCCATATATTAAATCTCAAAATTATATTAATAGATACCACTTATATGTTACTTATAAATTCAAATTTATAATCTTAAATTTTATAAATGACTCCTATATATATATATATCATTATATTACTACTACTTATATATAATATATAAATTCAGATTTATAATCTTAAATTTTGGTAAACGACACCAGGGGCCTGCCGAAGTGACTTTTTGCCGAAGTCCGAAGTTCAAATTTTTAAATTACTATTTGGCCGAAGCCGAAGTCGAATCAAATGTCTGGTGCGCGAAAATAATTTAGGGACCTGTACCTACTGCAATGACCTACGGCGATTCAAGACGCATATTATACCAAGAAAGGAATCAACGTTAACCAAAATTATAATAAATTGTAATAACTACCTTTTATTATCAACAGTTATTTAAAAAATGTAACATTATTGATAATTTTGATATTATATTTATTAATAATTAATAAAATGAATCATATCAATAAAACTGAAAAAATTATACAATGGGTGATAATACAAGATATTGAGAAGTGTTCATTTTGTTGTCTTTTGAAACATGGATGTAAATTATATAACATAGATCTGTTCGCAACAAGCAAAGTAACGTGAAACGAAAAAAAAAAATACATGTGTTTATATAAATATATACATCTTGTCCGATGAGTTAATAGAATTCATTAGTTTATTAGTAGTCAAAACGGACCACATCGAGATTTTTCATTAAAAATAGAAGCATCTCAGTTTGGCTGGTGTTAAGTTTGATCGACGGTCATCGCATATAAGACCAGCCAAACTGAAGGTTCTTTCACTATCCACGCTGGAAGGAGAGAGAAGCACAGAATTGTTTGGCGACCAGTGCAAGTTGAGGATAGGTGTATTGCCTTGATTTCCAATATTCTATTGGATCTTTTGGAGGCGAGTGTCGTTGGTTGCACGCTTCCGTTAAATATGCATCGAGCTGTTGTTGGAGATTACCGGAATCTGTAGAGTTGGATTGTGTAGCTCCAAGCATGTCGTCGTAGTAGCTATCCAAAGCAGATGTGGCTGATGAAGATGATGTGGAAGGTGTTGGGCCTGCTGGCACTTCATCACGCGAGTTGTCCGTCGACGTTACAGCATTCATTGCATCCAGAAGCCATTGTTTTGCAGTGGCAGCAGTTTCCGCGTTAAAGAAACGAAGCTTGTACACTGGATCCAAAGCAGTAGATAACACGCACAACTTATTATATTCAACGTTAGCATACCTGCGGCTGAGATCCGCAAGCATTTCAGCACGCATTGTTTGAATGCAGAGGTCGTCACCCTCCTTTGCTGGTCTCGTCAAAACTGCCTGAAGTACACGCACACTTGGAATAATCATTCCGCTTGTTGCAGTTGACAAACTAGCATTCCGCGTTTCCTCTTCAAATAGACCCAATGTCGACACGACCCTTTCGATTAAGTTCCACTGATTGTTTGTCAGATTGGTGACTTCGTTGTCTTGGATGTAGAGAGCTATTGCTTTTCTCTGTTCAATCAAACGTTCCAACATATAAAACGTGTAGTTCCACCTTGTCTGTACATCTTGTATCAGGCGGTGGACGGGATATGGGTTTCCGGCAGCATCCGGCTGAAAAGATTTTTGAATCTCTTCCAGTCGATCATTGGCTAATGGTGAATGCCGGAAGTGGGTTACAATGTTGCGGGAAGCTGCAACTGCATCAATGACAGCCTTTTGCGTCTTCTTTAATCCTGCACCCACCACTAACTGAATCGTGTGTATGTAGCAGCCTAGATCTGATAAGCCTGCAACACTAGCGGCCTTCACCATGCTTGACCCGTTATCGCGAACGAAGGTTCCACGTTTGCCTGCATCAATGTCCCATTCATTCACCAATTCCAATATGGTATCTCCAATCAGCTTACCGGTGTGATGTCCGTTGATTCCTCGAAGTGCCAGCACCACAAATTTTCGTTCCCAATTGTTGTCGATCCAGTGTGCTGTCAAAGAGAGGAATCCATTTAGGCTGTTGGTGGTTGTCCACACATCACTCGTGAAGCACAGAAGTTTAGCATCTCCGATGAGATTCTTGACTTTCGACTTCACTGCAGCAAACATGTCCGGTATGATTGTTCTTGAGAAATAAGTCTCGTCTAGAATGACGTATCTGGGCACCAATTGATGCAGAACACGTTGGAATCCTTCGTCACTGACAATCGAAAATGGCTGACTATCCAAGGCTATCATCTCACCAATTAGTTTCGTTATGAGGATCTGACGAGGATGGCCCGATTCAAATGGACGTGTACGTTCAATACATGCATCCAGAGTTTGTAGCTTTGGCTTCTTAGCTGCGGCATTGAGTTGATTTTCTTCCTCTTCAGCTTGTCGTTTCTTTGCAGAATCACACGCCTGTGAATATTCTTTGTACTTGTCCGGATGTTTAGAACGTAGGTGGTTGATTAATGTTGTTGTTCCGTATGATCTTGGATCCTTGCCGCCACGTTTCATTTTCATTCTACATGTCCCACAGTTAGCAAAAGATTCATCCACAGCGTTGATTTCAAAGAAATTTCAAATTTTACTTCTCATAGCATTAGCCATATTTATTTAATTTCATTTATTTTTAATATTTAAATCTAATTTATTAATTTTGTTGAAGAAATATATTTAAAATTTTCGATTTCAAATTTGATGGGCTTTTATATATATTATGTACACTGGGGAGGGGTATGGAGCTATGGAGATTTTCGCATGTGATGATGTGGAAAGTGAATCGGATGCTCAACTGGCAGTTCTGCTCAGTCTAATATTTTACCTAATGAATAAATCATTCATTTATGACATACAATTTTATGACAGAAAAATGACACAATTATTTCTATATAATTTTATAATAAGTATTATTGTCGATAAAGTCGATAGGTACGGTATACGAACATCATCGTGCATGACATTGACATATGCACTCGGTTGAACTGCATACACGCGCGTGGCATCTTGTGCTGCTTCCATCAGGTATGCAATAAGATTGGAGAGTCGACATACAGAGACGATAGATGACATAATAAATTTAAATGTGCTCAACATTAATTTAAATGTGTAGATTATGTGGTATTTCTCTCTTGACAGTAGTCAAGTCTAATAGTGCCCAAGCAAAATTTCGGACAGAGTAAAATTATTATTAGGCCTATTAGATTGCGATCGGTAATTGATTGTGGTATTTCAGTAGCTTCAGCCTCGCAAGCCATGCCTATTCAAGCGCCTGCCCCCCGATATCGTGGCTCGAATCAATCGAGATTATGCTAAGAATAGTCGGAGATTGACGTATAGGGCTGCTATAGTGTAGAGAATAGGGATGCATGAACATGAACGGCTATTGTGTACACAGCGACACAGCCACGGCTAGGCTAGACTTGTCAGTGTTCGTATGACATAGCCGTAGAAAGGAAAATCGATAGTAAAGAAAAATGAACAACAACAACTAAGATTTTATTTACTTTCATTGTTTGCGTGTCACCATTAATTTTAATGTAAATAATCACGGAACAATAATAATTTATTATCGCTCAAGCAAAATTTCACTATTTGGATCGTACAGGGTCTATTGCCGAAGTCCGAAGTTTCCGAAGTGTTTGAACTTTGGTCCGAATCGAAGTTCATATCAAAGTTCGGCAGGCCACTAAACGACACCCTACAATCCTATATATATCTATAATTCCATTAATACTACTTATATGTATTACTTATAAATTCAATCTTAAATTTTATAAATGATCCCCCAACAATCCCATGTATATTAGGGTGGAGTGAAAAATTTTTTTTCTTAATATCTTGTTTGGATAGCTATAAAAACTTGGTAACACATGCAATTAGTAATGTGGCAAACAATTAGACAATTTAAAGCATATCTTGAGGTTCCACAATTGACCTAAAGTATAGGCATATTTCGATAAAAAAGCAATAATCTTTAAAAAAAACATTTTTTTATAAGTAACATATTTATGTTATGGTTTAACTTTTTAACAGTCTGTACATAACATTACAAGTAATAAGAACCATATCTGTGAAGGGAAACCACATGCAAACTGTCTAACATGTTTTTATAACTACAAATGATGTTGGGCTTTGGTGTCCAGTTTTGGCATTTTCGATCTCGATTCCAAGCGTGCTCTAATGAATCCGTCGCGTTTTTCTGGACCACACACCATTTCGGATGCTTCTGTCACTAGCTTGATATGTCTCTCTACTGCCTGGGTGTGACAAGGATAGCGGGCGAAATCCAGTCTTGGCGTTTCTTCTTCCCGGATCATGGTTAACAAAGTATCTTCGTCAATGTCCACTACGATTGGAGGCTCTGTGATCGGAGTTTTCTGCCAATCGATCATGTCTATGTAGCTAGTAGCTTCAAAGTTGATTACTGGCACGCAGAAAGATCTAACTGAAGTCGTACGTTTCTGCTTTCTGGATTTCAGTATGCGTCGCAGAGCTAACTCGCGTATATCTGATCTTTCATCGGTAAGCATCGCAAGCAACAGATTTTCTGGATGACTAAAGAATGCGTTGCGTTGAATTACCGGGTCAACAACTTTCTTCAGCTCGTCTGTGAGGTAGCGTGATTTCAGTATCGTACTGTGGACATGTCGAGCGCCGTCTTTACACGAAGGGGTATTCTTTATTTCAAACCATGCAGGTGCATAAACTGTTACGATGAAGGTAGCAAGCGTCTTTAGTTCATCCGACGGGCTTCTTGTGGCAACATACAGACGTAGTATGCGATTAGCCGTGGTTAACCATCTCGAATGGTTGATAAGACCAGGATTGCGAAGTGAATGGTCGACAGGACAAATACCAACACTTACAGCAGTACACAAATCGAACAGGTATTTCTGATCTGTACTTAAATCGTCGGAATTTGCACTTGACGGTAGAACACAGTTTATCGGCATGTAGTCAACGATGGGAAGCTTCTCACAATTCAACAATGACTTTCCAATGGGACCAGAAAATCCTTTTGGACCATTGGTAGGTCCATCAAGATACTGAAACAAATGTCTTAACGGTAATTCGTTTGCATGCAACTGACATACGAACCACTGTAGCGGTCTGTGTAACGTCACTTCAAGTAATCGAATGATGCCTCCTCGAATGCCCGTATTAGTGGCTGTCCCATCACAACCTATTGCTTTTATGCCACTCGTGTCAACATTTCTTTTATTCAAATATGCAATCAACTCAGCCGTGATAACTTTGCTTGACCCTGCAGTTGGTGTAATGTGACCGAAATATGTAGCTCCTGGTTCGGCTATAATCGATATATGTTCTTCAGTTATTATTTTCCGATGAAATTTACCATCGCATTCTTTAATTTGGGTCATTGTATTGTCTTTTCTGCCGTCAAAATATAACCCAGTGATTGTGTTACTGACTTTGGCACATAATGCGCCACGCTTATTACAACGTTCTCGACGCACTTTACTTCTGTCAATCACTTTAGAAACATCATGTTCGTGGATTATTCCAACATCTTGAAGAACAGCACTGGCGATTCCTGCTGCCGCCCTGTCGGATACGCCATGTCGATCACACGCTAAAGCCAACGACGGTAGCTTAACTCTCATCTGCTTGTCATTCAATTTTCGCTGTTGTTTAATTTGGCTTATACAATCGTCATCAGAGTCATCATCGCCGGTATCCATTTCCTCTTCCATTCCAGAAATCTCGTCACAGACATCCGACTGTTTATCACCGATGTCATCAATGGCAGATTTGGTACACATCTGCCTCTGTGTCGACTCTTTACGGATATACCGCATTTGTAATCTACTGGATTCAACCTCATCAACTCCAGCTATGATCATACTGCGTGAACCCCGCTGATCTTCTAGAAAGTCACGTTCAATTGTGGGTATCTTTCTTGACTTCTCACAGTGACACTGAGACATACAAGAGCACTTGCAGGAGCAAATGTCAAAGAGTTTAATCGATTCATCTTTAAACTGCGATATTTTCTCTCTGTATGGTTCTGAGTCCTTCCTAGATTTATACGGCTTCAGCAATTTCATGAACGTCTTGTGGTACACGTTCAACATTTCATGAACACGGCGGTGGCTTACATGTGGTATGGAAGCTTTGTCCTATATTTGTTCTACTTTCATTGACACTGTTTCTGCCACGTTGCGATGTGAAGGATCTTTATTGTTCAATTCGCATTTCAGTCTCTGCTTTGTCAGGTTGTAGAATTTCATAACATCTGCATAAGTCGGTAGTTGATTGTCGGGCATCTCGGATGGACCACCAAAGATGACACAAGACACTTTCTTTCTGGTTACAGCCATTGCAACTCTAAAAAGGAAAACCAGAGGCATTTTAAATCCATATTATTTAAATGCCATCAATGACTTCAATAATATGTTATAATATTACCTCTTATAATGAAGTATCGTAGTGGAGTAATTATTTATCACTAACAATACTACATACAGCGATTCAAAAAAAATACAATGTTATGCAATATGTATGCAATAATCCGTCTGAATTGACTCTAGAAACAGGAAGTGCAGCGTGTGAATGCGTAGAAAAGTGAACTAATAATGATCTTTTAGTTAACAGTAAGTAACGATAACGTATTAGTGGAAGCAAAAAGTTGCCAATTCCTTGTAATGAAAAGAACACCGGATAGCAAATACATTATCGTTTTCTTATCAATGGTTACATTTTAAAGTTGGTTGTGGAACCTCAAGACATTATTTAAATTATTGTTTTTCTTTACAGAGTACTTCATTTGACCTCATAGCAAGTTTTTATAACTATCCAAAGTCTACTAAGTCAAAAAATTTTTTTTCGGTCATTTTCACTCCACCCTAATGTATATCGAGTTTATATCAAAACTACTTATATATATATATATATATATATATATATATATATATATATATATATATATATATATATATATATATATATATATATATATATATATATATATATATATAACTCATAAATTCAAATTTATAACCTATTTGATAAATGATCCCCTCTAATCTCATGTATCTCGAAAATTATATTAATACTACTCATATATTACTTATAAATTCAAATTTATAATCTTAAATTTTGTAAATGCCCCCCCTGTAATCCCATGTATATCTAAAATTATATTAATACTACCTATATATTACTTGCAAATTCAAATTTATGGTTTTGAACATGACCCCCTACCATTCTAGATATAATTATAATTACACCAATAAATACTACTTATATATCACTTTTAAATTCAAATTTGCTGTCTTAGATTGTGTAAACGACCCCTTATGATGCTATATATTTATAATAATAGACACTATAAATTCCAATTTATAAATTTTAACTTTACGAATGACCCTCTTATAATGCTGTATATACCTATAATTGCCAATAGTTACTACTTATATATCATCTATAAATTTAAATTTACTTAGATCATATGAATAAACCCTTTTTGATTCTATAGCTACTCATGATCATACTTACAATTTACATATAATGAGACTCATCGTAATTTTGGGATATTTAATTTACAAAAGCATAATGGTATAACTCATGAATCTTATAATTTTGATTCCCTAATTTGCAACCATCCAAGACTTCGGCACCATATTGTTAGTACCCATTGTCATTGTGACATTGATATAAATATTATTCATATAACGACATTGTTAAATATACAAAGTTATAATATAATGAGATTGTTAAATTTAAAAACCGTAACTAAGTATAAAGCATAATCTATAAGCATTAAATGTAAGCTAGGCTAAACAATTTGGATGTATAACGCGCCACATGAAAGGAATCGAAAGACATAATTGAATAAGCTTTATAACTGTGTGTAATACTAAGTATTTGGACTAGTTTGGAACGAGTCAATTCAAGATAGCGGAAAGATTAATAATTGGCGTTTTGCGCCATTCATCTGAAAGCTATAAGAAAAATTTAGTAATTAATAAAATATTAAATTCGAATTTTCAGTACATCATTTAAAACAGCCATGACCAACCGGTGGCCCGCGAAGCGTTTTGATGTGGCCCGGACACAATTTTAAACATCAAATCAATAATTGTCTTTTTTAGAATTCATATTCGAATTAAACAGGTTTTTAATTTAAAAAATTGATTCTAAGTTTACTTGAATCGTATAAACGAGTTATATTTATTTAAATGAATTTATTGTGGTCCGTGATAGTATTTTTCCGAAAATTTGGCCCTTCGATTGATTTGGGTTGGTCACCACTGATTTAAAGTATAGAAAATACATAAATTATACAATATACAATATCGTAACAAAAATCAGTTCTTAAATTTATTCAAACTACAAGATGAATCGGTTACTCCACGTGTTCTGGTAGAAGGGTTTGAATTATTGGTGCATGTTCCTCATTCAATACCGATAGGATAGTTGTCACTGACTTGAATCCCTGTGGCAGAGCTAGAATGTAAATTATACACATAAGTATTTTATAAATTGAGTATCACTGATCCGTTATTATTTATATGACTCCAAACGATATATTCCAAATTTAGGAACCAAAAGCTCACCACACAGTGTGGACTGACGGCTAGCGGGATTTTCTGGTCACATCTTTACTGGATTGCTAAAACTACGATTATAAAATTTCCAATATTATTCTATTAACTTAAAAGATTTGTATTTAACTTAATTAATTATTAGCAATGTTATTAATTAGGAGTAATTATTAGAATTCAAATCGTTATATTTGATCTTCATTGGAAGTATTGATTTGTATTTAATTCAATTAATTATTAACAATATTGTTAATTAGGAGTAATTATGAGAATTTAAATTGTTATATTTGATCTTCATTTGAAGTATTATAACAAACGTAAATTAAATGAGTATTTTAGAGACATTTTAGGAATCGTGGTGTTCTGAAAGTTCGAAGTACATTCATTTTAATAATATTTTTGACAATTGGTTTGATGAGGGTACTGGAGCGTTTCTAAATAATTGGGAAATGATTATATTTAACTGAGAATGTATAAATTTAGAAAAGTCCAGCAATCACAGCGAGGAGGATCAACACGACGAGATAATCACTCGTCTCCGGACCAGGTATATCTGGTATAAAACCCACGAATGAAATCGGGGTCAAGACCTCGACAACTGGGGTCCGTAATTCGCAGTGGGCTGCAACCCGATGAACCAGCATGGGTCAAGACAGAGCCAGATAATAATTGGCTAGTGGAGGCCCGAGATTGAGCCATCAGTGCAATAGAAAAGGCACAATATAAGCTTCGGTTGATCCAAGCCCATATCCGTGCGGTCGAAGCCGGCAAGCCTATCGAAGAGGCCGAAGTCGAGTCACCTCCCGAGAAAAAACGTGGAAGACCCCGAAATGCGGCTCCAGGAAGTTGAACGCGAGCATGTGATCCTTGCCTGCAATAACAATAAACACTATTTTGTGATTATCCTTCTTATCTGCATTACAATAATCCCGTAGCTTGTGGCATTTTCATTATTAATAAACGAAATCGTTACAAATCTTTATGTCGAATTATCCTTTAATTTAAGCCTGGTCACAGAGATATAGAATGCGCATGAGGGTTTACTATCCGTTATATGTCCCTAGAGAGTTGAGATTGATAATGTCCTCAAGTGGAAGAGAAGAATAAGAAGAAGAGACCCATTTAATTGTGTTTGTAATTTAGTGTTCAAACTCTTCGAAAATCTCAGAAAAGGCCTGGAACAGGCCCAGCAACAAGTCCAGTGCCTTCAGGCAAGCATCAGCAAGTTCAAGGAACGATGCAGAGAGATGGAACGTACCTGGTTTCGTCCCGAAGATATGCACAAATACATGAAATAGATTGAGCAATTACAGCTTCAAAGTACACAAGATAAGACCGAAATCTGCGCACTGAAATTACAAAAATTACAAATGTGCGTAATGGAGACACGCTTAAATCAAAGAGCCATAGACGAGCATGTTGCTGCAGCCGTCCGCCCAATGTTCGTGGAGCTGGCCGAGATTCATATGGCCAAGCCAGCCAAACCAAAGCGCAACAGGCTAGGCCGAGATGGAAGAGAACGGCTAAAGCGACTACGGTTAGGTGACCAAGAATGCCCGGTCGAACCAGGGTCGTCACAACCGTGATCGGATTATTGCCCACACGAAAAATGCCCACACGAAAATTGCCCACAGAAAATTGCCCACAGATAGTTTTGCGCACACGATTAATGTCCAACAGAATAATGCCCACACGAAAAATTATTTTAAATATAAAAATTAAATTAAAATAAATAGAGAAAAAATCAAAAATTATATTCTATCTAGGAAATAATCTATTAGTGATTTAAAATAAAATATTAAAATGTATCAACAATAAATTTACAAATTTTAATATTTAAAATCATTTTTATATTTAAAATAATTAAGATTTTAGTTTATATAAAAACCCATAATTGGGTAGATTTTTTATCCAGTAATATTTATTTAATAATAATCGGTAATTAATAAACAATAAAATGTTTACCTCTTTACTAAAACAAAATTCATTGTTATTTACAAACACAATAACAATGAATTTTGAACCCAAGGATTCCGCGGAACACAGGTGGAAGAACACTGATGTATTGTATCGTATAGTAGCAAAAGCGATCTTAATTATTTTAAATATAAAAATGNTGTGGGCATTATTCTGTGTGGGCATTAATCGTGTGCGCAAAACTATCTGTGGGCAATTTTCGTGTGGGCACTAATCATCGAAAGTCACAACACAAACCATCTCAGAAACAATAGACAAGTGATGTGATTAGCCTGTAAATAGAATTGTAATACCTTTGTACTAGTGTGATGCATTTTGGTTTGATGAGGTTGAATGGAAGGATTATGAAATTTGGGAAAACAATAAAAGTCAATGGACCAGAATAAATCGGACGTATATCTTCTATCGATAGTCCGTGGACCCAAGGAGTGCCCGGCAATTATAGTGCAAACTGTGCGCTCACTTTTTGAGAGCACTCACCCAATTGATACAGTGCTAACGTTGATTACACAACTGGTATCAAGCGATAAAATAAGGTTGTATTCTGGGTTACGCTGGTAACAGCACGAAAGGGTAAAATGTTCGATCATAGGTAACCCATCACGACATTTACTTTTACCAGTCTGGTATCAAACCGCAATCTATCAAGTACTCCTCGTGTTCCAGACATCAATTCTCGAATTTTATTTGTATTCGCCATCAACTGTACTGGCGCAGTATATGCTCCTTTAGCTCTCTAATTTGTCCATAGGCGTTGGCGCAGAATTCCCAGTTCACATTACCAAGTCAGTCGTTTCCAATATGAAAAGTAGAATTGTGGTCATGCATAGAAGTGCTAGCAAAGGAAATTATGATGGAAAAGTACTAGGAAATAGCAAAAGCAGTTACGAAAGGCAAAAATCCGAAAAAATCAATAAATTGTAAAGTTATCGAAATCGAATCGGAAAAACTGGACAAGTATAGATTAGGTAAAGGTCAACAAGAGGGTGGTTAGGGGTTTATCAAAAATGGTTAGAAAGGGTCGAAAAGCATTCGAATGTGTTAAAACAGAAAATCGTTAATTAATTAATTAATTGGCTAATAGAAAACGAAGAACCCGAGAGATAAAGGAAACCCGAGCTCGATTAACATGGAAAATAAACAAAATGAGAATCTCGGAAGCCCATTATCATGACAGCCTGATTAATGGAGACAAAAAAAGTTTAGGATGAATATTAATAAAGATTTTGACAAAGCATCAGCGCCGAGCGGAGAACCGATTAAACTGGTAAAACTTTCGTTGATTATATCTTTTGATTTTGAGAGATTTGTGATTCAAATATACATTGGGTAGTTTATTGTTTTGTTATTTACGATTAAAATGACACATGAGCGTACCAGTTAAACCAAAACAGTTTTAATTGCAACAATCTTCGTCTTCACAAGGCTACTCCAATTTTGTGAACTATAAAATGACGTCACAATGTATGAGTGGATTAAAGGAGATGTGACCAAGAGGATGGGTCAGCCAAAAATTGTAATTTTTGGCGTGACGTAATTATCCAATTAACTCTAATGTTAAATAAAGCTCATTAAAAGAAAACAAATTACGAAGACTAATTTTATACTGTTATCGCGGATAGTAGTCGATGCATTGGTGACTGATAAGAAATAAGTTAATCTGTATGTTCATGTGTACAGTTAATGATTTCGTTGTGATAAACCTAATTAATTTTACGAGGAAAATACTACTGAGGTTGAAGGAGCTTTCGATTGGGAATGATGAGTTGATAAATCTAAACGTATGATCGATATTGCGGAACCGAAATGAGTTTTTGAAAGAAAGATAGGGTAAGAAACAGTCAATATGACGACTAATTTAAATGTACATCGTTCCAGAAAAACAGAAAGCTCTAATAGGATGACTTGATCATCAACTCATGTGTAATATCACTAGGAAATATAATAGCTTCCACTTTGTTCATTTTAGAAAGTTTTAGTGTGCCTGGGATAAAAATTATGTATATATAAACTCATTAGGCCTTCACGCAGTAATTTTAATTCGAATGAATTAATAAATCAAGAAAATAATTTTCTATTTACAATACCAGAAGACTATAAATAATTAATTGTAGCACGTTAGAACCTGCATATTTAACAAAAAATATAAACGAAAGAGCAACACCAAATTTATTTCAATAAAACTCTGTAACTAGAACATATTTATTGCTGTTTGCACTCTGGTTTCTCTCCATTGGATACTTGTGCATTATTGTTTGGCTAAAAATATCAATAGACTAAATCCCAAAATAAAAAACCTAACCTACTCTCTGAAAATCACTATCATCAGAATCCTCCTCATCGTCTTCGTCGTCATCACCATCCTCATCAAACTATTAACATAAAAAATAATTATCAAAATAAATTTACATCTTCTTCAATTCCTTCTCCTGTATAATATAGAACTGCGCGTGGAATTATTCTTTCACGAATATATTGCCCCATTTCAAAATCAGCTTCCAATAAGTTCTCAATTTCAACCGACTAAATAAAACGATGTACAGTAAATCATAGGCAAAAAATAAGAAATTACAATTTCCTCTTCACCGTCTAGTGAATTCGTAGGAGGTTCGAAGAAGTTGAAAAATGAATCATTTTTTACAACTTTGGTCACAGTTCGTTTTTCGGATCGATTTTTACATTTTTGTACTTTTTTAACCAATTTTACTGTTACGTTCTTTCCCGGTAACCAGTGAATATTGCAACTGTTAATGTAATTGAATTTCAAATTATAAAACATACCCAACAGTCCTAATAATCTCAGGTCCTTCATATTCAAATGGGCAGTCAGTTGGTGCGTTAACATGTACAAAATATTCCTTGGTTAGCTTTTCATCACTGAAATATTCATTCTTTGAGAAATGAAATTCCAAAACGAATCCATGCTCATCTCCCGTATTCAAAAGACATTTTATGTCTGTCAAATGTTTTAAAATTGGTCTATCGTTATCCTGAATATTGAATCTAATAAGTTCAGAATTCTCTAAAACAGTCAACCAGAATTCCGGTATTCCTGAAACTATTGCACATGTTAATCAGTTAATTAATTTTACACATTTTTACAATCTTCAATAGTCCCTCGTTCCTCATCGCCACTTGTAATAATAGCTTTATCATTTACATCATCAGCCAATTCATCAGCACTTTCAGAATCATATTCACACTCACCATCAGTAGGTTCTCGTTTACCAGTGACAATTTCATTTCGCTAATAAAATTAATATTCAAGTCAACTATCAATCAACATACTTTGTTGTAAATATGTTGATATACTTCTGCAAATTTGGCTTCTAACAAACTTAACTCTTTAAAAAACGATTCTTCGATTTTAATTGATTCAAGTTGTAGATTTTTCAAAGCACGAACACGTTTTTTGATTATAATCGGTAGTCTATAAAAATAATAGATATAGATTTATGCTTAAATTTGTTACTGTGCATATTTTTTCAATGCTTTCATTCGAAGACCAACTTCGTCTTGTAATGATGCAAGTATTTCTGGATTATTCATTACATCTTCAGAGACACCTATGAAAATGACTTAATTGTAACGTTAATAAATAGGAACTTACTAGAATCATTCTTATCTTTGCGAACTATATGTGAATGCCTGAAAGCAAAATATAATTTATTTTTCCAAAATCTTAAAATATATACCTGGATCCTTTATTCATTTGAAGCTATAATATATAATAGAACGTTAAATAAAAACAAAATATAAACACCATTTTAAACTTACTTAAATTCAATTAATCAAAATAAAATAGAATATTCACTTTAATTAGGCAAACAAACTATTAAAACTAATTATTAGACCAAAATAATAATTTTTATATTTTTTTAATAGTAAAATATTTTTATGATATTATGTTAAAATTTTAAATACTATTTAGTAAGTTTTAACAAAATGACAAGGAAATTTTAATTGTTATGTATAATTTATGACGAAATTAAGTCAATAGAAGTAATTTCTTATAAATTTTAGTAACTTTCATACATATATTATTTCCAAATATTTGGCAAATATTAAACTTTGAGGATAGTGGTTTGACTATGCCGTAAAGACAACCATGAGAACCACATCAACAGTGGTGGTTGTATAATTTTTTTTCCAAAGCATCCAAAATTCAAATCTTATTGAGTACAATATTTATTTGGTTAAGGTTCTTAAATATTTATTATAATATGATAATTAACATTAATCTAACTGTAAAACTATTAGGCCTTTTGAGTTTTCGATTTATTTTAGATGGTCGAAAATACATACACTCATCAGCGACAAACTTATTTGAAATCTTCGATATTACAATATTGAGCAAAAACTGATTTTAAGCCAGTGTAGATGTAGTAGGATCGAATAGCACGCAGATACAACACTAAGCACAGTTAAACTAAAAACATTGTTGATGATACCTAAATGATAAATAGTATAAAAGATAAGTAAATTACTTGGGGAAAGATCGTCATCAGAAACGGGACGATCTATGGGAACTCAGAAAAGAAAACGGAAGTAAAAAGAAATGAAAAATGAGAAAGATAAATCAAATAAAAGAAAATAAACAAGAAATTAAAACAAAGGTCATTGTTAATTCAAAAGTACAAACGAAGGTGGAATTTCAAATTGCAGAAAAACAAAAATATGGGGAAAGCCGTATCTTGATTGCTTGTCAAAGATAGCAAAATGACAGGAAAAGTCGACACAATATGAAAAGTAAAAACAGGGTATATCTCGACATCTGTCAGAGATAAGGCTGAAGTAGCGGGGAATACAGAGGGAAAACAAAATGGAAAACAAAATTTATCTCTAGTGTCACAAATGAAATGAGCTATATAAAGAGGAATTGTTGGCCGAGAAATGAGACAAAAACCGAGACAACGAGAGTTAAAAGTAGAGTTAAAAAGATGAATTAAAGGGAGAATTAAAAGGAGCAGTTAAACAGAGTTCAGTACAGAGTGAAACGAGAAGTGACGAAAATCTTTTGTAAAATTGAATATAAAGTGGAAGAGGAGTAAATAAATTTTTGGTCAAAGCAAATAGAATAATCAATCAACGTACCTTGTAATTGAGTGGTTGACGGCTAGTGATTATTGTTGTGGTTACAGAAAGAGAATTATTTTTTATTAAATTTGCCTCCATGTTGGATTTCGGCATTTCCAGAACATTCCATGCTAAATTTAATCTATTTCTTATTTTTAAATTGTTTTTTATGATTTCTTTTCTAAAATTTTTATATTTCAAACTAAAATATTTATTTTTTATAAATTTTATTGGGTATTTTGGCGGTCATGATGGATTTCGCCATTTTTATGAATTGTTCTGGATTTTTATTCAAAATTTTGATATAATTTTCTTTCCGTGAGAGTTAAGGGAGATTTTCTTTAATTTTTCTTTTAAATTTTTACTAATCGCCTTAATTTGAATTTGTTTTTTGTTTTTCGGTTATATTTGAGTAAGTTTTCGTGTGATACTTCTTGCTCGTGTTTTAATTTTTTTTCGTATTTTACTTTTTAATTCAGATGTTTTATTTTTGGGTGAATATTCTCTCCATTATCATTGTTTACTTGGTGTTTTTATATATTTTTTATTTAAGTAAACTTAATGCTGGGTATGCGTGTCGTCCCATTCCTAAATTTGGGTTTAGAAATCAGTTCTAGCCCAACCAGGGCCTAGGAGAGAGAGTGCAGGGTCCGGGGCCAAATTTTTTTTGGGGCCCCTTTTTAATAATTAAAAAAATATGTAGTTAGTGACAACACAATATAAAAACAAATTTTATTATATTAATGATTTACGGGCTTTTGAAATTGCAAATTTATCAATTATTTCACTAAAATTTAAGTGTCTTGCAATATCGTTATTAATATGTAGCATTGCTAATCCATTTAGCCGCTCTTATGCCATTGTTGAAATCAAGAAATTCTTAATACGTTTTTGAGCTGAAAACGTACGTTCAGACTTAGCTACAGAAACCGGGATTGTCAAAAATATTCTTAATACAACTACAAGTATTGGAAAAATTGAATCCAAATTCATTTCAATAATAGATTTAAGCACTTCTTTTGGCTTTGATGATTTGAAGTTGGTTGCGTAAATGCTTTTAAAAAATATCATTTCATCATACAGGTCTGTTGAAATGTCATCCAACCTTTGTGAAATTACTTGCTAATTCATTTGCAAATAAGCAGCAAGCACAGTAAATAGATTTTGGCCACTCACTAACAAATCCAATCCCGAGATGCCTTTTCTCCATTCTGAAGCGTTTTATTAAAGAAATGAACTGGAAATTCTTTGTTTTCGATGTCGATTGGAAGTATTTGAGGAATTATGCGCTCAGCATTCAAGAATGTTTTTTCTTATATTTGGATCATTTGACTGAAGAAGAGCGATATCAAAAACGACTTTTGAATCGCCACTGACTGATGCGTTTAATGATTCAAAAAGAATCTTCTTCATTGTTTTGACTTGCTCTCTTCAAAAATGAGGTGATTTTCGCTGATTTATCGATAGCTTCTTTTCGCTTCTTAATGTTTTTTTCGTTTTTCTGCTCCACTCTTGTGTCTTTTCATCTATATTAAATATTCATTAAATTAAGGGATATATTTCAATCGAAAAAAAATTTTCATACCTTTTGTTCACTTCTTTTAGTATTAAAGTTTATTGAAATTAATTTTTATCAAATAGAAGCACAAACAATATAAACAAACTTTAATTCAGTTTAACACCAACAATTTTAAATTTAAAACTTCAATGAAAAATTTTCGAAATATTTCAAGCCGTTTTGTTTCATTTTTTTAGTAGAGAAATTTTAATGAAATTTAAAATATTTTTTCGAATTCCACGCTAGTTGGGTTTAAATTAGGGGCCCCAATATCATATCATTAATAAACGGATATTTTTAAAAATATTTTTAAAAATCTCTTATTCGTGGATTTTAATAACGATCAAGCAATTTTAAATGACGAATTCCTAATCTTAGATCAATCTGATTTATTTAAAAACATGTTAGATTGATATATAAGAGCATGTTGGGCCAGAAGGCCGATAACTAATAAATTAATTAATTAAAAAATAATTTGATTTTGGCCTACCAGAGCCAGCCACACAAAATGAAAACACCAAGAAGTTTATAAAAATAATAGATAAACACCAAATAAACAAATAATTAAATAAAAAACAATTCATTAAAAATTAAAACTTAATTATTAAAAATCGAAAATTGCAAGAAGTTGCGGATAGAATAATATTTTAATAAAAAGACACGAAAAGAAAAAGAAATAACATAAAAATCAATTAAAATTTGGTCAAAAAATATAAAATTCACTAAAAATATATATAAAAAATCCGTTTGTTCAAACGGAATAAAATAATAAAATTTCCTGCCAATCGAACAGTGAGGTCATTCCCTCACCTAATTGATCGGAGACACACACACACACACGGGTTGCTCTGACAGCCATTTAAGAACTTTTATCTTAACTTTTACTAAAAGCTGTCTAGTCAATTCCGAGTTTAATTATGTATCGCGTCTGTGTCCGCATTTTGTATTAATTGTATTTTTTTCTGTTGAGTTGCGCACACAGATGCAAGGTAATTTGAATTTTAGTTTTTTATTAATTAATTAAGTGGATTTTGGATTTGAAGAAGCTTGTTTGAAGATGGAGTTTCTCCGAGATTTTTGAGAATAAAGATTTTTAAAAACTTTCGTTTTCATTATGACATGGTGTCACTTAAAGAATTGATATGAATTCATAAGTGTTGACAATGATAGTAGCTTTAAGAAATGCTAAATCTATCGCATCATATCAAGAAGTTCTTTTCAGTATTCAAAGGATCCTTGACTCAAATTATATTGAAGACATTTAATGCACCAATGAAAGTTTTGATGATAATGATAATGACAATTTTGATAAGTATAAAAATACAAATTTTGACTATGTCAATGAAAATGTTACAAGGAATAATAATTGTTAAAAATTTAAGTTTATTTGCTTAAAAATATATTCAAAAAACTGATTACATAATAATTGGTATTATTCGAACAACCGATTTAAATGGCGAATTATTAATTTAATATTTAAAACAATTAAATGATAATTTAAGCTTTTGCTGCAAATAATATATTTAATATAAATGAAAAAGATTTCGACTATAATTATATTGGAATTTGGCTTCTTCCATTTCAAAATGTTTTCTGATCTTCTCTTTTATTTCCTTTTCTTGCTTGTGTTGGGCTAGAAATTATAAAAATTATAATAATCATAAATTGCTAAAACTTACCTTCTCAATAAATTAATTAGAAAATAAAATCCTGTATTAAGTGAAAGTTAAGAGAATCAACCAAATGAAAGGAAAATAAGAAATAAAGAGAAGAAAATAATAAAATAAGATAACAATTAAAAAAATCACTGAAATAGGAATAATAGTAAATAAACCACAAATAGGAAAAAAACACAACCATAACAAGTAGGTATGAGGAAGTTTTATGATGAAGAAATTTTTAAATTGAAAATTTTAAAAATTAAATTTTAGATTAATTTTTAAAATAAGAAGATATTTTAATTAAAAATATCTTCGTAGAAAATTTGTTTAAATAAGAAAGTTTTAAGAAGATTAATTTGATACTGATATTTACTGAAATAAAATTTGTGGAAACAAAAACTGATTTTAATGTTTTACAGGATGAACATCCTAATAGTAGGCAAAGGAAAATAATTAGGCAGAATAAAAATAAATACTAGGAGATTAAAAAATAGACCAGAAATAAATATTGAGCATGGAAAACAATAAATAAAAACAAAGAAAAAAGTAAAAAAGCAAATTACAAACAGACCTGCCAACAGAAATCAATAAAAAATAAAAGAAAATATATAATTCAATTGATAAATTAACAAAAGAAAACAAATAAATAACATGAGAAAAGCTGTTAAAAACACAAAAATAAGAAAAATATTATTTTACACACTAACTAAGTCCTGATTGGACGAAAATTTCTATATAAGAGAAAAAACTTGTTGATTCCCTCAACTTATAAAATTCTTATACAGGTAAAATTTAATTTGGTAATGATAAACTTCTAAAATTCTTTTACAGGTCTAAAACTCTTATACAACTCAACACTATTCTAATATCTAGCCTACCGAATCCAGAATTTGAACAGTATTGAGTTTAAACCACCATATTCAGCAAGTAGAAAAGAAGTAAATTTTTAGTTCTTTTATTTTATTTTTTATCACAAAGGAATATATAAGTAGTGTTGTATTTGTCATAAAGGACAATATTATAATATGAAACCATGATGTTATATTTTCTCTCTTCACGGACATCCAGTGACGATACTGCTTGAGGTTTTGGGTATGGGCACACGATCATAATGATAATGATGATGTTGGAATTGATCTCAGGGATAATAGATGCACGTCGAGAGTACGATAAAATTCCGCAGCGAGGACTTAGATATAATGAGTAATGAGGAACGTAGATTAATATTTTCGAAAGTACTAGGACTGAGAGTGTCATATTCGGAATCCAAAGGGTATGGTCGATGGGTGAATTTCAATACAGATAATTTTTAATTTTGATTTATACGTCGATTCGATTTTGATTAGAGGTTATATTATTTATATTTCATATCATATCTAAATATAGATTGCTGCGTGCTTATTTTTTGCCACTGTCTCAACAGTACATATTTTAGTACGTTCGTCCGCAACAAAAGCCGATTCCTTGTCTGTTGATGGGGGTACAACTGTCTCCTCAACAATTGAAGTAGAGCCATTTTCGACTTTTCTGCTAGAATCAGTAGATACTGGCGGTTTTTGGGTACTGGGACGAGCCCAAAATGCCATTAGGGTGCTCTTTTGTCGCAACGAATTTCTCAAGATGTCATTCATTACCGAATCATAATTTTTATCACCATTTTTAATCGCCCCCCACAAACGATTTGCTTCCTTCTACTGGGATTTTTCGTATTCTGAGGCATGGAATTGCACACGGTAGCATACAGTCGGTTGTATCGATCAGTGTTATCCATTGGGGGAAAACTAATTGAATATATTTAATATAATTTTACGGAGCAAGAAGATTGATATACTTTTTGATTGGTTAGTTTTTAATAATACGTAAATGGCACATCAAGAACATATTGGTATTATTAAAACTAAACTATTAAATCAAAAAACATCTCAATCTTTTAAAATTAAATTAGTACCAATAGTAAATAAATTCGCATCAATGTTGAATAAAATAGGAAAATCACTAAATTTCAAATAATATTGCATTTATACAAGCCTTGCCCTCGACTATATTAAAATATTAAGACTGTAATATTGAGAATTCCATGCGTAGCAGTGACAGTATACATGTCACCTAGGGTCATGTGATAATGCACAGCCCATGCGGTAACCTATTATATATAAAGGTTTCATATGGGAGTATTATAACAAATCATTTTATTTTATTCCTTCGCATGCCTTTGCTGGAACACCCTCCTGCATACGCACCCGTACGCAAAACATTCACTCGGAACACCCCCCCCCCCCTCCCCCCTCGGTGCGTACGTAATATATGGATGGCCCTTTTTCAAGTCAAAATCTGTCATTTACAATTTTGATTGCACAAAAAAATTGACTAAAGATAATTTTTCTAAACATTAAAAAATTCTAATTAGAATTAAAGAAAAATAGCTGAGGCAAAATAACTTATTTAATTAATAAATGCTTTAAGAAAATTCTTTAACTGAAGAATTGCATAACAGTTCTATTTCTGCTCGACTTCTAGCTAGTCCATTATTTAAACAATCAACTCCAGTTTCAGTCATTACAAAGTCATCTTCTAATCGCATGCCAATTCCACGGTAACGGGGATCCACAGAATTATTATTCTTTGAAATATATAAACCAGGCTCCATCGGGAAAACTGTTCCAGGTAAGAGAGGAGCATGAGTAGATATAGAAGGCGTATCATGGATGTCTAATCCAAGATAATGACCGATGTGATGCGGACAATATTCAAATGCACTCTAAGGAAAAAGTTATTAATTAGTATATAGGCTTTAGTATATATAATACAAAAAGAAACGAAGATTTAAATATTTTAGGCAATACTTTAATCAAGTGTCACTTTCATAATTATGAAATTTACATAAAACTTGATAAAGAAAGTGCCGAAAATTTATCTTGTATACGAAAAATCAAAGCCCAATTTTCAAAAATGCCTTTTTGGAAGTGTGTAGAATAAACCCAGCACACTCTTGATATTCTTATAAACTTTTAACTTTTTTTTGCAGTGTTCTAAATCTACCGACATGAGCCCCAAAATCCTGTGTTAGGTTCTGCGTATAATTGTTCATATTTGGTAGATTATTTAATCCAGTGGTACGCAAACTATGTGCCGCGGCATATTAGTGTGCCGTAAAAGAATTTAAAATGTGCCGCTAATGCGAAAATATTTAGTACGAAAATATTTTTTTTAGTTATATAATAAAAAAAAGAAGTTAAAATATTTTATTTGCGACAAAAAACAAGCGCACTCATCCCATTAAATAAAATATATACATGTAATTTCATTTTATTAAAAAAATTCTATATAAAAGATACATTCTTTCTATTTGTGCCTTGACTTTTTTTTTCTATTTTGTGCCGGGAGGTAAAAAGTTTGCGTACCACTGATTTAATCGATTAAAACTGACGACTGTTTAAAAACATCATAAATTGATTTCTGATAAAATATCGTAATTGGATGAATCGGGAAATTATTTCCAGCTGTTTTTGACTTATTTTACCTCTTTAACATCTATACTTTCGCTAGTTTTCAAATATTTTATGAAAATAAAATTCTTGTTCACTTTGCTGAAATTTGAAATGAGTAATTTTAGAAATTTTTTAAAATTCAAAACCCAAACAGTGTGTACATAATATTCTCATATCTAGCATTAACTCATCATATTTTTGGTGAAATTATTCAGTTTGTCGCGAAAATTGAGAATCAAAAGTTGACGAGGAAAAATAAAAAATTAAGTTATTCAGAAAGATAAAATTAATACACCTGAGAAATTATAATCCAGTTTAATTAAAAAGACGTAAACAATATTTTCGAGCAATAATAATTAACAGACTATAAAATTTTTATTTACAAAAATATTTACCTTCAAATTTTTTACTATTCCTTCTTCTATAAGGTATTTTTCCAATTGTTTTATCATAAATCCATGCATATCGTTTAAACTTTGTCAGGATAACATATTTCAATACAATCTAAATGAATCCTATGTAAAATATCGTACAAAATTCCTTGTTCTTTTGTAAAATAACCATTAACGGGCCAAGTACGCGTTATGTCACTGAAATATCCAAGTACATTAGCTCCTACGTCTACTAGCACAAGTTCATTATCCTCAATATTTTGATTACTATCTAAATAATGAATTATGTTTGCTCGGGTACCGCCAGCAATCACAGGTGGATAAGCTAATTTGGCACCTCTCATATTGATTTCAAATAAGAGTTTTGCCAAAATCTGCTGTTCGTTCATAGATGGTCTAGTAAATGAAAAAGTTGATTGAAGAGCTTCACTGGTAATGTTTGCTGCTTGACGCATGATTTCAATTTCGGAAGGAGATTTTATAACTTTCTGTTTATCAATAATTGAAGACAAATTCATTGGTTTTATAATTTTCGCCAATTTATAAATTTCTTCATTGAAAGTTGTCATATTCGTAGAATTAGTGATCCACAGAATTGAATTTTCTTTATTAGATATAGAACTCATAACTAGATCCATAAAGTCTTCGTTATGTTCAATATTATCAATGCCAGTGACACTTTTTGCAGAATCTTTAGTAGGGTAAGGCCCATTCCATAAAACATATTCTGCCGAAGGATTATCAATAAACAATGTAGTTTTAATTGTGGAATTATTTATATTCATTAATAACAGAGATTTTTTATTAACAAATCCAGTATAATAATAAAATGCTGTATCTTGATGATATGGACGTGGTATGTGATGAGTTTGATATTGAACATCAGCAGCAGGTAAAATGATAACATGATTTTCTTTACAATATTTTTTCAAAATATTTTCAGCCAAAATTGTTCGTCTATTAATATAATCTACAGCTTTAATCGTCAATTGAAAAATGTTTCTAATATTATCTTTTAAAAGAATAAAAGCTTTTAAATTCGATCAAAATATCTTTTCAAAAAACCTTTCTTCTAAAAATATAATTTAAAATTTATTATTTAATAGGTCATTTAGTAAATTATTAAAACGCAGTATGATTAAATGACATTACAACTAAATCGTTATAAGCAATAAAATGCTATAGTCATTATAAAATATTGTTCATAAACGATAAATTAAAAAGGAAATATAATCAATATTCATAATATTAATATGCATAATTATGAAGATAAGGACCAAGTTTAATTTTTTCAAATTTTTTTATATCGGCAACCTTTCTTAACACTTTGAACACTATCGGGACATATATGTCCAGTCAAATTTAAAAAAAAATATTGATGCCTTATTTTCTGTGCTATTACAACCAAACGCTTGTCCCACTCGTGTTTATAGTATTTTCGACTAGTTTCGTCTATACTCGTTAATATACGTTCTGCCGGCTAGCAAACGTAACATTTTATTTCATTCGTTGTCACAGATCTACAGCACGTGCTTTGTGAAATAGTGGTTTAATACCTACATTATTGTTTATTTTGGGAAGTATTTATATCAAAAGGTAAGCACATTAATTTTTTGTGTATATGTTTATATATTTTTGTATAAAACTGCATGCAATAATAGTTTTTGCCTTACATTTAGTTAGTGGGACATATATGCCCCAACAGTGGCAACTACAATGTTACAATTTTTGTATTTTTTTTATTTGCAGTATGAGTGAAAAATATCTAAGCGAAAAAGAATTAGAAGACATTTTAAATACATGGTCTCTGAAATTGAGGACACCTTTCACACAACTGAGTCTGGTAGCGATTTTGAACCTCCCAAGGCCAAGAGATCAAAAAGAAATGTGCCACGCCAGCAAGATTTAGATGAAAACGGAACTGAAAAAAAACTGATGAAAACACTGACCCTGAAGATAATATCGCTGATTCTGAGAAACAACAAATGCTAAAAGCACAAGCACTACTATTCATTGGAACGACATAGAACAGATTGCCACTTCAACAAAAAAAGGTTATGCCTCCTTCTCACGATGCAGTCGTTACAGCAAATCTTCATCGCGCGTCATCAAAATTGGAAGTATTTTTGAAGTTATTTCCAAAAAGTTTATTTGTATACATTGCACAAAACACTAATAAAAGAATAAGCATTGGTGGTTTACAGGTAGTCAAACATCTTACCCTTTCGTGCTGTTTCCAGCGTAACTCAGAATACAAGGTTGATCCTACCAATTAATACCCGATGAATGATCATCGTTGGTAATGTATCAACTGAGTCAGTACTCGCATAAAGTGAGCGCACTACTTGCACTATAATTGTCGAGCACTCTTTGGGTTCATTGACTATCGTTAGAAGATATACGTCCGATTTCACTGGTCCCTTGACTCGATTGTTTTCCCAAACTACACAATTCTCATTCGACCTCATCAAACTCACATGCATCAATTTTATTCATAAACTAATCATACTGTTCATTCAATGTTCGCAAAGCGGTTTCAGTTGCGACGATCCTGATTCGATCAACGGTCCTTGCTCGGCCAACCATAGTCGTTTTAGTCGCTCTCTGCCATCTCTGCCTAGTCGCTTACGCTTGGTCTTGGTGGTTTGGGCTGAGTGGATTTCGGCCAACTCTGTAGTCATTGGTCGGATGGCTGCCGTGACGTGTTCGTCTATCATTTTCTGGTTCAGTCGTGTTTCCATTGTTCGCATCTGCAATTTCAGGGCGCGGATTTCGGTTTTATCCTGAGCGCTTTGGAGTTGTAGTTGTTCAATTTGCTTCAGACGTTTGTTCATGGCTTCGGGGCGAAACCAAGTTCGCTCCATTTCTCGGCATCGCTCTTTAAACTTGGCAATGCTAGTTTGAAGGCGCTCGACCTGTTGTTGCAACTGCTCTCTATCTTTTCGGAGGCCCTCGAATAGCTTGCACACTAATAACAACTACAATTAAAAGGATTTCTTATGGTGTTATTCTCCTCTTCCACTTGAGGCATTATTAAATTCAAGTTTCTGCGGTGTATAATGAATATTAAGCCCTTGTGCGCATTCTAAATCTCTATACTCAAGTTCAAATTTAAAGAAAAAAAGATTAATTTGAAGTTTTATTACAGTTTTATTCATTACTAAGGAAAATATTACAAATTACGAGGTCACTAAAGGTAAAATCACAAATGGTTATGTTTATTGTTACAGTCAGAAAATCATCAGTTAGTCTTTAGCTTAGTGGAGCCGTCCTTTCTGGGTCTGCCACGTTTTCTCTCGGGGAGTGGCTCGACTTCGGCCTCCTCGATAGGCCTGCCGGCTTCGACTGCTTGGAGATGGGCTTGGATTCGCCGGAGCTCGTATTGCGCTGATGGCTCAATCCCGAGCTTCCACTAGCCGATTGTTGTCCGGCTCAGTTTGACCCACGCAGGTGCATTGGGTTCTGGCTCACCGCGAATCTCGCCATCAGAATAGAATGTATATGATAATGGTTGCTAATAATAGGAAACTGAGATTGTAGATGGTTATAGTTTGAGAATTGCGATTATCGGTTTCATGAATTATTCCATTACTCTTTAGTAAATTACAGGTCAAAATTGCTATGATCATCAGTATAGGTAAATTATAAGCATGAAAAGCCATGGAAATCACGAGGGCTTGTTCAGATGGTCTAAAATTGTAACTTTAATTTTATAACTGATATCTAGGTGGTGAAATAGTGAGAGTTATAGGTATTTATAATATCTGAGGATTATTCATAAAACTAAAATTACAGCTTGGAATTTATAGTAATCGTACTTTAACGATATAGAGTATTAAAAAAAGGGGGTGGGTGGTTTATAAGATAGTATTTTTTTTTATTCATAAGTAATATACACAAATCGCATTGATATAGGTTAATATAGGGGTTGGTTTATAAAATTTCTAATTATAAGATTTTTTTTATTTATAAATAACATATATGAGTAGGATTAGCATGATTATAGATGTCACTAGGGCTATAAGGGGTTGTTTTATAAAATTAAGATTTCGAAAATTTTATTTATAATTAGTGGATATGAGTAGTATATATAAGTAGTATTGATAGGGTTATAAATGTATGGGAGATTATAGGGTGATTTATAAACTTGAAAATTATGAAAATTTCATTTGTAGTTGACAAGTATAAGTATCATACAGGTAATCTAGATATATAAGCTGTTAATGAAATTAATGAAATTAAAAACAAATAAATAATTGCACACTCATGCATGTATGCAAAATTAAGTCAAAATTTCTCGCACTCTGATTGGATAGAGTGACAGCGCATGCATGAATGCGCATTCAAAATCAGTATAAATACTGATCACAAATTCATTTGAAAAACTTTTTTTCAACATCACAACTTAAATTTCAGACAGTAAAGCTCTCAGTTTTCGAT